>MAVT02000526.1:0-28395 GCA_001702395.2 Diaporthe helianthi
AGGTCTTATAGGTACCTACTAGGTATTACCTACGCGTGGGTAATTCCCGAGCCTACTCTAGATGTCCTGCAATGAGACCAGGCTGCGTAGAAAAACAACATTGAAGGGCCACTGAATTTGCCCACAGGTCAATGAACCACAAGCCTGATTATTACCATTCACAACTCTGCCCCTAATTATAGGTGGGAGAGTTTTCTAAGGGGAGGCCCCTTTTTGAGTGATCTCATCGTCGTAGTATGCCAACATCACGCGAAGCCTTGCATTGCAGGATGGTGGTCTGGAGGAGTTGTCTTGGACTAAATGGACCTTTGGGGTTTAACCCTAGATGCGTCCTCACCCCTGCTACACAGTGCCGGCCGAAACAGTACCACTTGAGACCTGGGTTTACGCCACGTAGAGCTCCCCGAGCAACGGCAGTGCAAGAGCTCCTGCGACGTGTGTTCACTGGGAACTTTTATCTCGGGCCTTGCCAGGACTACATCATCTGGCCACTTCCCACCACCATATTCAGCCAGTCAATATGCATCTCTCTGGAATATCCCCTCTCATCCTCCTGGCAGCTGGTGCTGTCCAGGCTGCCTCCTCGTGGAGCTTTGACGATGGCAGCGTCTCTGTCAGCAGCAAGAAGGCGGCTGGTGAGGCTACCAAGGAGAAGTGAGCCCAGCTCCAGCCGGCGACCTGCTGCACTACAGCCTCAGATCAGGCCAATTGCTGACTTTGGCATACAGATTTGGCCCTAAATCCCCTCTTGACACACCCGTCACTCTCAACGCTCATGACACCCTCACAGTCAGCTTGACGGCGAAGGACAGCGGCAAGGCGAAGCGGCCTCATCAGGCCTTCCTGCTATTGAGGGACGAGAGCGGACTGGAGGCTCCCTTCCCGTTGAGTGTTAAAGACAGCGGCAAGGCGAAAGTACAGCTCGTACGTGACAATTGAGCGCTTGCAAGGCGAGGCCATCAAGCTGGCGAGGCTAACCAGTCCCTTGTGTACAGACGCAAAAAGACATTCCCGCGCAGTTCCTCGTGTCCCCGAACCCTGTCCACGCGACTGTTGTCATTGGATCCTTTGGCTCAGCACAGGGCGTCATTGCCAATGCCTTCGACGTTAACATTGAGCAGGACTCCAACGCACCCGCGCCTGCCATTCCCTCCTCTCTGCGCTATGGCAAGAAGCCCCGGATCCATCACATCTTCCGAGAGGAAACAAAGTACCCCTACAAGATCTTGTCAATCTTCTTCGTACTGGTCATCGCCGCTACACTACCAGCCCTCCTCGTTGCCGTAAGTTGCCCTTCTTTACCATGTCCATAGCCCATCTCGAGTGTGTGGCCGCTGGTGTGCTCGTGCAACACAGCTGCTAACCCGGTCCCCGTCCACAGTGGTTTGGTTTCCTCGGCGCGAACCTCAGCAGCCTTCCCAAGGCTCTTGGCGCGGCTCCGCTGTCCCATGCGACCTTCTTCGGCTCGGTCCTCGCGATCGAGTTCGTCTACTTCCTCTACCACCGCGGCATGTCCCTTGGCCACATCCTTCTACCGGTGGCTGTGCTGGGTACGACTACTGTCTTGAGCGGGATGAAGGCACTGGGCGAAGTTCAGAGCCGACGACTGGCTGGCCAGCGATAAACACACGGTCCTGAGGTACGACAGGACTTGTTCATACAGTGTGGTCTGGCGACGGTGAGAGGTATGATGGCCAACCCTAAGCAATGCGCCTAAAAGCGCTGAGCGTGTACAAAATTTCCAATGCATGGCGAGAATGGTCCAGGGACTGGAGGTGGGAGAAAAGGCATGGAGCGGACTCGCGGTCTACAAGACTTGGGCAGCTTGATACGAGCTCGATGGGGCCAAAGGGCAAGGGCAGTCGGCCAGAGGGAAATGGATGCACCCACCACCTCTAGCAGTAGGTTCCTTATCTGGCCAGTGTTTCTAACTAGGGCCTCCTCCCTTGATGGAATTATGAACAATTTGGGCCATCTCAATGATATCTCATGATAGCCAACATGCCTAGAAGACTAGCGCCGGAAACAAATTGTGTGTACGGTAAAACTCAGGAGACGACTAGGCCCGCCTCATTTAAGCCACTCACCCTCGTCTCTGTCAAGTCCTTTTGCCCTCTGCAAACACCTCTACGGACGTGCTTCGCGGGTCCGGGTCCCAGCTGACAGTCTCGTAAGTTGGCGGCGGTGCCTCGTGTTGGACCACTTGAATAGTCAATGGCGTAGCTGCTTTGTCCGGCTCTATAAATTCTTGCAACAGGGATAACAACGGGCTGTCTGTACGGAGTAGCCTTAGCCGTGCCTCGCAAGCCTGGTGGCAGTCCCTCATGGCGCGCCGCTTGTACCTCGACGCGCGGCGGGATGGGCCGGGGGCTCGCGGTTGTGTTGGTACCTCTCGCCCTCGACCAGACGTGTGATGGTGCCAACAAGGAGCATTGTGGGTGTTGCCTCGCTTGGTTCTTATTCAAGCAGACAGAATATCAGGTAAGGATTGAGCTTAGATGTTGTTTGTGCTGTGAGGTGTGTGGAAGTCTTCGTAGCTGGTGTGAGATAAAGTCGCTGGTGGGAGGCCACGCGACAGCCGCACTTGACTGCCAGCAGGTGGGTATACGCGTCTAGGAGCTCGTCGATGAGGGCAACACGGGGGCAAGACAAGTGGCTGTTGTCGTGCCTCGCCCTTCTCACGACCCAGGATAGACATGCCGTTGAGTCTTCAGCTCCTTTCTCTCACAAGCACAGATACCCTCTTATCCATCTGCCTCGTACGTCGCGCCCCGTACCTCCCTCACCCGGGATCAATTGATCCCATCCAGATGCCGTGTCTAAACGCGGCAAGTGGGCCCAGCACACAAGGACTGCATGTCTCCCAGATCAGGCATGGTGCCGAGCATGCGGCCCGAGCGCCACATCGCATCTCTGGGTTCTGATACGCTGGGGTCAGGGGAGTGGAGTCTGCGTGCAGCCGTGCAGCCCGCGCAGATCAGTCACCCCGGCTCACCCCTTCCATGGGAGCACATAAACGACTCTTGGCATCCCCAGACTTCCTCCTTCCTTCTTCCCCCGACCCACAACGAATGCAACGTCCGCAGACCCATCATCGCTCATCATCGCTCATCATCGCGCTTGCGCACTTGACCCGTTTGCATTCGATTCTTGCTATCAATTGGTTCTTCCAGTTCAATCAATACATCAAATCACCATCCAAATCAAAGTCTCCGTTCAGTCGTGACTGCCAAACATGGCTCCAGATACGCGTGCTAAGCGCGAGACGCGTCACAACGCGACTGAGCCTGCCACATCTGCAGGTTCTCACGACACCATCGGCCACACCACTGCCTCGTTTGGTTCTCCCAAGGAGCTCACCATCGCCTCTGCCCAAGATGATATGACCCGAATGTCCTACATCTCACCTGCTAACGTCGGGTTTGACCCCACCGCTGCCGTCGCGCCTTACGAGCGCCCCATGGCACCCACCCCAGGCTTTGACTACTCGCCCTCCCAAGTCATCTCCCCCGTCCCAGTCAAGGCAGACCACCACATCCCAGGGCTCCTGATCACCGATCTCCTTCCCTCCTCACACGCGCCTTCCAGCTGCGACTTCGGCACACCAAAGAACTTCGCCCAAACCCCAGTCTTCGGTCCATCCCCGCCTTTCGTGCCGAAAACACGTGGCCGCGCCGCCTTCCAAGCGCGTTGCGAGACCGCCTCACCATCCGAGAGCAGCTTGGGCCGCTTCCTTAAAGGCTTCTCCACTTCCTCTTCCTCGACCAAGCCTTCAGTCCAGCCTGTGGTCCGCATATCCACCCCCGAGAATTGCGATGGAGATGCAGGCCCTGTGGCTCCTGCGTCTACTACCAATGAGCCCACCACTGATGAGCCCACAACCGGCCTCCCTCCTGTCGCCACATATGAACCTACCAATGAGCAAGCCAACGCCTTTACCGCTTGGTCGCTCTACGCTGTCCCTGGAAATCTTTTGGCCGATTTCGTCTCCGGGGTCCTCAAATTCAGCCAGCTCGATCAGGACGGAAACCCGGTGTTCGTCAAGGACTCGGATACCGATAGTTCATCCCAGCAGCAGGCATCCAACACCCACCAAGATGTCAATGCTGTTCATATTCCCAAGGAGGAATCCCGAATCTTCGTCTCCATGGACCAGCTCCGCCAGGAAATAGTCGGGCTGCAGGAGCACGACGAGGCCATGGAGCGTGAGGCAGACAAGGCGCACCAGGAGAAGGCTAGGCTCGAACTCCAGCTGCAGGAAGCCCGCGGTACCTGTCGCAAGGCCTCGTCGGACAGTGCTATTGGCTCTGACTCCGACGATGACATTCGGAAGCGCGCACAGGCAGAGAGTAAGTACACAGCTCGTGTGACGCACCAACATGTGCTGACCATGATTCACAGAGCTCAAGCGCATGCAGAAGCGACTTGACGAGGCTAACGTCCTCGCCAACTCGCAACACGTCCACATCGACTCCCTGACCGCCGAACGTGATGAGCTAATTAAGGAATGCCATCTCGCACACGAGCACAAGAAGGTTCTTGGCGAGCAGAGCCACGCCCTCAGGGAGCAAATCCAGGGCCTCCACAAGGAGAACCAGGCCATGAAGGCCCAGATCCAACAGGCGGGCAACTATTTCATCAGTATTGAAGACGAGACGAAGCAACTTGTCAGCGAGAACGTGCGTCTGCGCCAACAAGTCCGCCAAAAGGACCAACAGAACGACTCTTTGCGCAAGACACGCAAGTCTCATTCGGACCAAATTAAGAATTTGCAAACCGAGCTTGAGGCCACTCGCGCCCAGCTCGGCGATACCATCAAGGACACCAATGCCCTTCGTAGCAGGAGCAGAGAGGTTAGCGCTCGATCAGAGCAGATTGAGCAACTCAAGGCTGAGCTCGAGGCCACTCGCGCCCAACTCGGAGATGTCATCAAGGACAACAGAGTCCTTCGTAACAAGAACAGAGAGAACGATGCTCGCTCAGAAGAAGTCGAGCAACTCAAGGCTGAGCTTGAGGTCACTCGCGCCCAACTCGGAGATGTCATCAAGGACAACAGAGTCCTTCGTAACAAGAACAGAGAGAATGATGCTCGCTCAGAAGAAGTCGAGCAACTCAAGGCTGAGCTTGAGGTCACTTGCGGCCAGCTCGGAGGTATCATCAGTGATAACCGGGTCCTTCGCGACAAGAACAGGGAGAATGATGCTCGCTCAAAGCAGGTAGAAAAACTGAAGGCCGAGCTTGAGGCCACTCGCAGCCAACTCGGAGATACCACCAGGGACATCCAGGTACTCGTGCACAAGAACAAAGAGATCAAGGCCCAGCGCGATAAGGTCGAGGACCTTTACGAGTCACTGCAGCACGACTACACTGTCATTCATCGTAAGCTTCGGGAAGAGTCGACGGTCAATTCTGTTTCCAGCACGCGCAGCGAGGTTCGCTCTCGTCCGCTCCCGGCGATCCAGATCAAGCGCACTGCCGCGCCCACCAAGCGCACTGCCGCGCCCGCTGCCACATCTACTGCGGCATCCACTAAAGCATCCACCAAGGCACCCACTGAGGCACCCACTGAGGCACGCACCGTACGGGCCTCTGGTGGTGCATTGGACGAGAATGAGCTTACGATTCGGCCAGCATATGAACCAATCGAAAACCTAAAGATCTTGATCGGAACCACCGAGAGTGAGGCGGCGTCAATGCAGAGGAGTCTCGACAAGAAGATTGAGGAGAGCAAAGGGCTTCTCAGGGGCTACAGCAACCGCAAGTTTGAGCGTCTTCACCAGGAAAAGATAGCACTGGAGAAGGCCATTCACCAGAAAACCAAAATCATCTACCACCAGTATGACCTTCTGGAGTTCATGGAGAAGAACGGCAGTCTTTAAAGAACAGGGTGTTGAGCAGGCGTTTCTATTGGATGTTTGTTTTTGTTTTGATGGTTTTTGATTGTTCGTCGCGTTTTTACGCTGTTGTCACAGCTGGCTCAAGTGCTATGCAGGTTTGTCGCGCACCATTACGTTTGTCAGTTTCTCACAGGAGTCACAGGATACAGGATATGGGTCTGTTTGTCAGTTTTCACAGGAGTCAAAGGGAGTCAAAAGGGTCACAGGATAAGATACCCCCCCATTGCATAGGCATGGCGTCATGTAGTTTTAGATTAGAGCATGTTTAGAGGCAAGGGTAATAGAAACTGCTTAGCAGACAACCTCCCTAGGTGTCAGGAAGGAACCATGCACGGGCCTCCTCGGAGTACTCATAAGTAGTTCTCGGCCTTTCGGCCTTTAGGTACAAACTTAGACAAGAGATACACAGACAGAAAGACAGAAACCAATCAATTGCTACGATACCCATTACAACTTGGCTCGGATACGGGGAATCGAACCCCGAGCTGGTGAGTGAGAGTCACCGATGTTAACCATTACACCATATCCGATGTTGCGCCGTTGGGTAAATGTATAAATAGGTGTAGGTAAGTCTATAAGAGAAAACCAAAGCCCGTTTCTAGTTCTAAATCAACCCTTATTAGTGATTTAATAACCTTTACGCCCTTAGTGGTGTCCGTCGTAACACCGGGGCTAATTAGTTTTTTACCGCCGATAGGTCCTTTGGCTTGCTGTCTATGTTTGATAACGTGGCGGTTAGGCGCAAGTTTTATTTTGCAAGTAGGGTTTGTTTTGCACTTTGCCCTTTTGGCCTTGGTTTTCTAAGGTGGATGAAATAGACGTAGTTTATTAAGGTATTATTGCTTTGAAAGTAATAGCGGCAGTATTTGTAGATAAAAGGGGCTGCATAAAAGGTCTTAAAATAGCTAACGTTGGAATACTTGTTTTAATTATTTTAAGAAAAAGCTTCTTTAAAAGAGTAGTTGAAAGTTGCAAATGCAGTTTTAAGGGAAACTTTTTCTTTAGGAGTATCTTTAACAAAAGGTTGTTGGTAGAATGTATTAAGTTAATTTGCATAATTAATAAATTTGCTATAATAAGCTTGTTAGAGCTAACCTTGTTAATTTGGTTGTATAGTATATTAGGCTTACGAGGCGAGCAAGCAATAGTTCTCTAGAATAAATAGCTGTTTTAAAGCATTGGATTGTACTTATAATAGTTAACCTTAGCGGTATTTGTTTTGCTAACGGCGCTATGCCGTGTATTAATTTGGTAGTAGCTATAATTAACTATATTTATTGTTAAATATTTGTTTGCGTTTAGCGGAATAATAGGGAATTTGAAAGTTGCTTAAGTTTTAGGGTTAGTTAGTAGGATTTAGATAAGCGTATTATAGATTAAAAGAAAGCAGTAGCGCTTAAAAGCATTACTACAGCTATTGTAGAACTTGCAGTAGTAGAAGGCGCGGAAAAAGAAAGGTTGTTAATTTACCTCTAAAATTTAAAGCAAGCCTTGCAAAGCAAACTACTATTTGTCCTAATAGAAATTGTTATTAAGCAAGATTAGCAATTACGCTTTTATAGCTTTAAACTTGATTTAGAAAGCCTTCGAGAGTTATAGTATTATTGGGTTTATTAAGTTTAAACTTAATTTTTGGGGCAAGCAATTTAAACGCTACAATAAGTTACGCGAAAAGTTTTATATTATAAAATCTTGTATTTAAGATTATAGTTTAAAGGAAGAAAGTAATATTTTTGTTATTTGTAATATCCAAGAATAAAAGGTGTTTGCTTTTTAAAAATACTATAGTATTAGAAAAGGATTTTGCGAATTATGCTTTTAGTTTATTGTAAATAGCGTTTATCGTAGCTGTTTTAAAAAGCTATTAATTGTTTTTTGTAAGGATATAAAAGTACTACTTAAGTGTATTTTTTAGTAGATATTGTAACTATATGCAGCGAATGTTTTTTGCAAAGTAGAGTTACTTAAAGTGCTTAAAGCGTTTAATAAAGTAAAAAACGTTAAAATACTTAGTTACCTTGCCGTCTAACTAGATACTAGATTTAGTATACTTTTGTAAGTAAAAAAAACTAACGTTAAATAGTTGCAGGGAAAATTTATAGGGGCTGTTTTTGTTTATAAGGGCTTATATATAAATTTATAGCGGCGAAGCGTTTGTAAATGCAGCCGCTATTATTTAGGAGAAGTTATTGTTTTAGTAGTTACAAAGCTAAGCTATAGCTTAAGTAATAAGCGTTGCTGCGTTTTTAATAGTAAGCGGGGCTATAGTTTTGTTTGTTTAAACCCTAAAGTTTTAAAATTTGCGTTTTAACGAAAGTAAAATTGCTAGTAGTTTAAAGTAGCAAAAATAAAGTATTAAAAAAATGGGAATTATAAAACTAAGGTTTTTATTATAGTATAATAAGATAGAAGTATTTTTAATACTAAATATAGAAAATAAGGAAAAGCTACTACCGTGTTTATACCTATAGATAAGTATAGGTATAGTTTTGCTAGAAAGTAATAGCTTAATTGTTAAGAAAGTAGCGTTTCGCTTAAATAGTAAAAAAAACGTATATAGTTAAAGTTTGCGCTAGACAGCTAAAAAGAATAGAAGACTTTTTTGCTTTGTTAACTAGTATATAGGCTAAACTTCTTCGTTAAATAAAGTTAGGTTTATTTTATTGAAAAAAGGTTAAAGTAAATAAGCGTATTTAAGGTTATTAGGTTAAATTTTAGTAATATATATGGAGCCAAACTATAAATAAAAGCAAAGAAGTTAGTATGCGCAAAGTAGGTATATTTTCGTTGCGAGGCGTAAAGTTATAAACGCAAGGGCGAATAAACTTATAGTAGTATCGTTGTTGTTAAAAAAATAAGACTATTAATGTAGTAGTTGGGTTTAGTTCTTGTATCCAAGCCAAGTTGTAATAGGTATTGTAGCAATTAATTGGTTTTTATCTTTTTGTTTATGTATCTCTTGTCTAAGTTTATACCTAAAGGCTAAAAGGCTAAGAACTACTTATAAGTACTCCGAGGAGGCCCGTGCATAGTTCCTTCCTAACACCTAGGGAGGTTGTCTGCTAAGCAGTTTCTATTACCCTTGCCTCACGACATCGTTGTCCCTACAAATGGATTACTCGACGACCATCTTCGAGACGTTAGTAAAGTTTTCGCCAAACTTAGGGAAACGAACATTGCAATAGGCCTAAAGAAATCCTTCTTCGCTGCGCCTATGGCCATTGTACTTGGGCGTTACGTTAACTCCCTTGGACTGTCTACAACGAAAGAGCAATTACAAGCTGTTTAAGCCTTGGAGTTTCCAAAAACTTTTAAGGATTTTAAATATTTTATTGGTCTTGCTAAATATATAAGGTACAATATACTCCGTTTCGCAATAAAGATTAAGCCTTTTAAAACTTAAAAAACTAGCCTTTTTTGGTTAAATTCCAAAAGCAAACTAAAAAGCAAGATAGCTAAGCAACGCTAGACAAACTACATTGTATTTGAAATACCTAGTAAAGCTAAAAAAGCTGCTTTTAAAACAATTAAATCCAACCTTATAAGGTATACTTTAGTTATTTATTTTAACTTTAAAAAACTACTATTTATTAACTTTAATATTTCTACCACTGGAATTAGAGCTTAGGTTTACTATATTAATAACGCAATTGCTTATAAGCTGCTAAAAGATAGATATATTACTATGTATTCTTTACAAATAGTAGTTTAAACTATTGCCTATTTAAGCTATATACTCTTTAACGCAAAGCAATAATACTAGGCAACTAAGATAAAAGTTCTTGGGTATATTTAAGTTTTAAAAAAATATAGCTAATGGATAAAATTAATATAACGCTGGGTAACTTTTTGCATGAATTATTTCGCTATTTTAGAACTCTTTAAATAACTAAATATTATTAACTTTATAGCTACTTCTATTAATAATAAAAAACTTGTTTATACCCTTAAATTTATAAGTAAATTTAACGTTAATTTTCTTTATAAGCCTAGTTAGTAAAATATTATCCCTAATGCTTTATTTTAACTGTCTTTACTAAATGTAACCCTTGTTAATATACCTAGTGGTTTTAACGTTTTACTTAACAACTATAAGGAATATTGGTTATTTACTGCTAAGGAATATGCTATATTTAAAAAAACACTTTACTATAGCAAAGTTTACGTTGAAATATTGCTAAACTTTCGTTAATGTTTTTAGAATAGTTACTAAAATAATCCCCGCTAGTTATAAATTCTCGATATAATTTATAAAAACAAGGCTTTTGGCGAGAATAAAGCTATTTTTCTATTTGAGATTTGTTTTAACCTAATTTGGAAAACCTTGTTGAAATATAAAACCCTATAATTGTGTATTCCCTGGTTCTATATTCCCAAGATTTTAAAACTAGCATATATAAGTAGCTACTATAGATACGCCTAACTAATAGAATTTCTTTGCCTATACTATATTAGCTAACTATATGCCAAGCTTTGTAAATTTACTTATTAGTGCTTAAACTATTAGGTTTTCGATATTTATTACTATAAAACATATAGTAGCTTGCAACTAATGCTTAGCTTGCTATGTTTATACTACTGGATTACAATAGATTTTATTTTAAGCCTTTTGATTTTAAAACTAGAAGGATTTAACTATATTTTTCTTATAGTTTGCAAGTTTTCCAAAAAAATCCTTTTTATACCTAATAAAACAACCTAGAAATCTTTAAACTAAGCTTTAGCCCTACTGTAAAATCTATTTTAAAGTAACTAGGGATATCCAAAAGTTATTTTTTTAAATAAAAATTTAAAATTTCTTTTAAAGGTTTAAGCTTCTATCTAGAAGATCTATAAAACAAAGCTTCTTTATATAACTATATATTATCCCTAAATAAATAGTTAGTTTAAAAGAATAGTTTAAACAATTGAATTAGCATTATAATATTTTATCTATGGATTGGATAATTCTAGAAAATAAATAAAGATGCTTACCTATATTTAATTTAAGTATTACAATAGTAGGTTTTAGGCTTTTAAAAGTTTGCTAAATAAAATTATAAAAAGATTTACACTAAATAACGTTTTAAACGTTGTTGCTAATTAACTTCCTTAATAACTTTTAAACTTACCGCAAAGCTAAATCTATATTTATAATGTATTTACTTTGGCTGCAATAATTATAAAAGCTTATTTTGATAAGAAGTATTTACTTTAATTTTTTAACGCTAGTTAAAAAGTTTTTCTCTAATTATATAAGGAATATACTATTCTATAGAATATTGAACGTAAATATAAACTATAGTACGCTGGCCTGTTTAAGATAAAAGAACGCATTGGCTACTTTGCCTATAAGCTTAACTTCCCTACTTTATAGAAGCTTAAATATAATGTTATATTTATTAATTACCTTAAGCTATACCCTATAGATTTATTTGGGTAAAATATACTCTTAATTAGCTTTATACAAGTTAAGGATTACGAGAAACAAATACTAAAGTTAAAAAGGATATTTGCCGGGATAGAAAGATATCTTGTTGATTATATAGGCCTTGGGCTAGAATTTTGTAAATAGAAGATACTAGTATAACTAGGAGATTACGCGCAATACCTTGTTAATGCGTTTTAATGCAACTATGTTTTTATTAAAAATTTAGCAAGCTATTCTATATTATAGATTATTACTAGCCTATAAGGGCGTAGTTTTTTTTATAGGGGGGAGATTGTTAGGAAGAAACTATGCACGGGCCTCCTCGGAGTACTTATAAGTAGTTCTCGGCCTTTCGGCCTTTAGGTACAAACTTAGACAAGAGACACACAGACAGAAAGACAGAAACCAATCAATTGCTACGATACCCATCACACTAGGGGACTGACAAGCTGCTGAAGAAGACGTGCTGCTTGCTACAAGAGCCGGATTTTGGGACGCATGGACTCGAAAGAGGACGGAAGGGACTCGTAGCTACCACCTCGGTCATGACTTCTGTCTTGGCCGTTCCCCCTTTCGCATCATCACATTTCCGACCGTGCAGCGATTCGCTCCCTCCTGCTGTTCATAGCCAAGACATGAATGAATTGGCTATTCGCTGGCTGTGTGTGGGCAAGAGGTGTGTCTGGACCTCCCTAGATCATGCCAAGGAGAAATTTGCCTGAGAATCTAGTAAGAGCCGCAGCGCCGGCAGGAAATTTGTTAGTGGGCCGCAAATCACAAGCTACTTAAGTACCTAGGAAGCTAGGTACGTACATATTACAGCTAACAAACAGCCTCGCCCTCAGCTTTCCTTGGCGCAGGCGAGCGTTGTGTATCACGCGTCACCTCGTTCCTCCCCGAGCTCCCCCAGAATCTTTCTTTGCCAAGTCAACCTAATTCAACACTTGGGATTCTTGACCTTAGTTAGACCCTACCTCGACCCTCAGACAACCCAGTCAGTCAGTCAGTCAGTCAGTCAGTCATGGCCGACGTGGAGATGGACGTCGACGAGCCCGGCTCGCCCCAGCCCGCGCAGGCAAAGGTCGACGACATGGCGACACACTCCAAGGCCACCGCTGTGCGTTCGATAGAGGGCTGGATCATCGTCGTGACAAACCTGCACGAGGAGGTCGATGAGGAGACGATCCACGACACCTTTGGCGAGTACGGTGAGGTCAAGAATCTGCACCTCAACCTGGACCGTCGCAGCGGCTACGTCAAGGTAGGCCGCCCGCTCCCCCTTGCAGCCAGATGGGCAGCCACATTTCCCTTGCACGCACACAATACAGGCTGGCTGACCCGAGGCAAAAATTGTTGCGCCTAACAACAGGGCTACGCACTGATCGAGTACCCCACCCTTGCCGAGGCCCGCGCTGCCATCGACGGCGCCCACCAGACCAAGCTGCTGGACCAGACCATCCAGGTCGACTTCGCATTTGTGCGGCCCCCTCCCAACGCCGGCGCCAAGAACAGCCGTGGCGGTGCGGGCGGGCGCGTCGGGGGCGGAGGCGGAGGCGGAGGTGGAGGCGGAGGCGGTCGGCGTAACCGCAGCCGTAGCAGGAGCCCCGGGGCTGGCAGGGACCGCGACATGCGGGATGAAAAGGACGACATCTAAGAGGAGGAGAGGCGCTCTAGCGGCTTCCACAATGGCCCCCGGGGAGCCCAGCCGAGGAGGCCTAGGGTGGCTGGCTGTAGGCTCCAGGCTCCAGGCTCTAGGCTGTAGGCTGTAGACTGTGGGTCAGAACATTCTCCCTCGCCAGGCAACATTGGGCACCAACAACACGGCATCATGAGTCCAGCAAGGGCTTCTGATGCTCGGCAAGGACACCCTGCCCCTCAGCCGCCATCCCATCGGTCATGATACTTGGAGAAAACACCACAGAAAAAAAGAGGCGCCGATGTGTCGTCCAGCTCTAGAGAGTCTGGTGAATTTGAGACATGTCGGCACGCATCTCTAGAGAGAGTCTGGTGAGTCTTGGGGGCTGGTTCATCTCCAATTCCCTTCCCATGCCCTCCCTGACTACATATAGCTGACTTGCAGGCCTCCTAGTTCTGCGAGCTTGGTCTAATTGATTTTCTTACCGTTTCAGGGGCGAGTTGTGGGGACTTGGGCGTTTGATAGGTCTCGCAACCAAATAGGACGGACGCTACTCTCGGGCCTAATTGAGGATTTAGCACCAGCATGTTTTGTACCGTCACTTGCGGTGGCAGCGCAAACACATTGGCAGTGCGTGCCCCTTCAGCACTTCAGCACGCTCCCAGAAACATGTCGGAATGTGACGTGCAGGCTACAGCTGTTGGGACGCCTTAGAATGCTTGCTCCCTGGATTCTAGGTGTGTCTGCATAATTAGTTATGGTAGGTATCGAATCAATACTTAACTTAGTGTGCAACCCAGCCTCGTCCATGCTCTGCTCTGCTTCGCTATGCTCCAATCCAAACCCAACAGGAAAACCGTCAAGGCCGCAGAGAAAGTCTCTCATGCAAGACTCTGCTTCATACTCATAAAACTTCGTGACAGGCCCTGGCCTTTGAGGATTTCAGGTTTTTCAAAAAGTCGTCGTCTGTGCCGGCGTGCTGCTCCCCTCCTCACAAGCCCCTTTCACGTGCTTGTTGTGTGTGCCTGCGGAAACATGATGTCTTGTGTTTTGGGATTTTTGCAGCGTGTTCCCAGGCATGATGCCACCCACCACCACCACAGTTAAATTGCCGTCCCCGGTGCCGGACCAGCCCCACTCGCGCCACTTACTACAGCATGCTCATCGCCGGCCTCTCGCCTCTGTCGACTGGGCTGTGCACTTCCACCTCGCTTCACGCTCGTGCCTCTCGCGCGACTCAGGCTGAAAAGTCGCTTTATCGGTCCAGGAGGCTCGTCTCTGCTCTTCCCCCTTCCACGTTCCGGCATTTCTACCTCATCACCGTCACTGGCGTCATACCAGAGCCTGGGGACCAACAGCCGATATGGAACGGTGATGCCTGCAGGGTCTTTCGCCGAGACTTCCACGTTGAGGCAAATGTCGAGGCCGCCTTCTATGTTGACATTGACGGATTTGGCCCTCTTGCGGACTTGCTTGGCAGACAGGCCTGTCGGCGTGCGCTGGAATGGCCTGGGCTGCAAATCCTCGTCCTCATCCTGGCCCGCCCCAGATATCTTGGTGGTCCCCCCCAACGGCGGCTCCACGACCTGTTGTTGACGGGGCTGGTGTTGGTTTCCATAACGACGCGAAGCAATCAGTGCTTCGGTTCCCAAGACCCGGGCTGCCTTGTTGACCCCAGGTTGGCTCACGCGCGTATTTTGAGCCGCGCGGGTGGTAAAGTACGAATCGTCGCCATCTGAGAATTCATCGTACGAGCCTCCACCCCCGGGGCCGCCGCCTCCCCTAAGACCGATGCTGCCCAGTAACGCGTGTCCTCTGTTCCGCTGGTCATAAGTTTTATCCTCGTAATCGAGGTCATATCCTCCGTCGCCCTGGTCTCGGTCTCGGTCTCGGTCTCGGTCTCGGTCTCCACTGACAACTTCGGAAACGCTCTCGCCCCATGGCCCGTTGATCTCGCCGTCATCGGGCTGTGAGCGGTTGCGCGATTCGCTCCTGCGGCGGAAGATCCCACCGAAGTCCCCACGTGTCAGAGATAGAGTTCTCTTTTTCGTGCCTGGGCGCTTGTTCTCGGCCGGGACGTCAGGCGTAGAGCGGCGACCGCGCGAAGACAGTGATCTGAAAATCCCACCCCCGCGTGATCCGGAGATGGGCGGCCGCGAATCGATCACATCAGCACGGTGGGCAGGTCGCCGGGACTTTTTTGAAAGTCGACGGGTCACTCCTCTATCGGACAATCCAGTGTCACGGCGGGCTTCGGGGTCGGCTGGCGACTCGGCCTCGTTCGCATATCCAGGTGGGGTCGAGGGCGGAGTTTGTCCTGGTGTGTACTCCCGAATAGAGCACCAATTGCGGTGAGGGAGAAGCCTCTTGTTGTTTCTCGGTTTGCCTTCAACGCCGTGCGCGAACATCGGAATCATGTCCTCATCCGTGTCCTTGTCGAGGTGGTGCACCTTGTTGCGCTTGTTGAGGACGTCTGCCATCAGATCTGGCGGCGGCGTGTTGACAATGGCAGAAGAGATGACGTTGGGCATGTAGCGGAAATCTTTGTGCTTGGCCAACTCTAGCTTCGGGTTGGAGTAGAACTGCCCGATCGCAGCCAGGTGAACATCGCCGCTGAATTGGATCAGTCAGTCAGTGTCATAAAGCAAATCATCTACGATGTTCGTTGGCATACCCGAGGATTG
Source organism: Diaporthe helianthi (assembly GCA_001702395.2). Lineage (NCBI taxonomy): Eukaryota > Fungi > Ascomycota > Sordariomycetes > Diaporthales > Diaporthaceae > Diaporthe > Diaporthe helianthi. Next base: position 15,628 of record MAVT02000526.1, read on the forward strand.
TAATGCGAACGGATCTGTCCGCAGCAAGGTCCTGTAAGTCCTCTATGATGATCTTGCGTTCATCCTTGTGGTTTTTTGCAGTCCAATGGTCGTCCAAGTCGTCCAACACCTCGACACCGCCGTCAAACTTATTGAATACATTACTGAAGAGACCAGTCTTGCCGAGAGCCTTGATGGGGTCCAGTAGACGGGAGGTCAGGCTGGAGAGGTTAGCACAGACTTCCAAATGTATTTTAGGGATTGGGGCTGCGACCATGCTTACATATTCTCGAGCCACACAAGCCGAGGGTAGGCGATCGGGACACCAAGCAGGACCAGCAGGTGTTCCGTCTTGCCCTTGACGATTTCATTATAGCAGCGGTCCATCAGCTTGTCCCAGGTATTCTCGCGCACGACCTGATCCCGCATCCTCTCAGTCCGACAGTCCACTGCCAAGAGCGCGATCTTGGCACCGAGGCGAAGGAACAGGCTGCGGCTCTGCTCCTGGATATATGGGCCTGGCCTCACACCCATAGCCCAACTCGGCTCCGTCTCTTCAGTCTCATCGACGATACTCTGATGCTGGAAAAGCATGTAGTACTTGAAAGCAACATTTCCGAGGCCAGAGAATACGGGCGAGCTCATGAAATGATGCGGGTAACTTCCGAACCCGTCAATGATATCATGGTCATCATACATGTTGACCATGGGGATCTGCGAGTTGGCCAGGCCAAACAGACCCTGGGAGAACCACATGCTGTACCGCTCCAGGTAAAATTCTTCGAGCTCGTCCTGCATGTCCGGGGTAAAAGGCGCGTTGTGCTTGTGCAGCGGATTGCGGATCATTAACCACTCCTGGAAAAGTTCTGTCTTTCTCATCACGGCATCGCAATAAAGTTGGTCGCCACCACCGAGCATGACATGAAACGGGCGGCTCTGATGGTTGTTGAGTACATCCCGCCATAGGGGATCCGGCCCACTTAGGTCATCTGGGGCCACGGAAACGGAAAAACCGTTGCAACTGTGGAACATGATGTTCATGGACTGGCTTTTGGCCGGAACCCAGAAGCCAGTAGCAGGGCCGCGATTGATGCGGTAGGCAATCCGCTGCTCCTTGTCGCGCAACTCGACCTCGATGCTGAAGCGCCAGAACGTATAGCCACGTTCGGCATGCAGCCTGTACCCGCGCACATCTTTGTACTTGCCCACCTTCTCTCCGTCCACGGGCGTTCTCTTCCGGCGGGCTGCGAAGGAGCCTGGCGCATCGGTCGACCCGTCAGCGGGAGTAACATACGGAGGACTGCGTGTCTTCTCGAATAGACCCCGATCAGTCTCATCCTGAGAGTGATCCTTAGATTCGTCAAGGTGGTCGACTGGTCGAACATACAACGTCTCCCCCTTTCGGCCCAGCTTCGGATGTCCTGCGATGGGATCCACGAATTCTGGTGGGGTTTCGCCGCGAACTTCGGACGGTGGAGGCGGGAGCAGCTCAATCGGCTGCACAAAGAGCCTGAGTGTGGGAGCAATATCATACGACGAGTCTTGATCCTGAGTGACAATCATCACAGTACCTCTCCAAAACTCCCTTTCAACGTCTGAGCCACTACGAGCTGACCGGTTCGAGGTGCGCTCTGTACGTATTCCACAGTACCTTAGTAGCGGGCCACACTTCAGAAACAGCGGAGGTTTGAATCGTGTGGGGGCTATAAAATTAGGCACACGGATAACAATCCGCGCCGCTCGAGTTAGCAATGATCTTTCAGGGATTCGTTTTGAGCGGGTGGATGAAAAGCACAGCAAGGACATGCAAGATGTTGGAGTACGTTTTGACTCTACGTATTCACTGGACGACATCAGGGGTCGTCCAGCGGAATACAGACGGCTCTGGCGTCTCGCCTTGCGCTTGTCGGTCGTCGCTTGAAGACCAAGCAGCTCGCGCGCTTGAGGTGGTGCGTCATCATAGTGAAGGACCCAAGACTGACGAAGGCCTCGGGGGTCTGTGTCTTGTTTCGAGAAGTCGGTCAGACTACCAGGAGTGTGCATACCGTTTGTGTCATCGTACTCCCCGTCAAAAGCCTCTGCCTTGCGGGGTCGCGTTGAGATACTGCCTCGCCTTTGTGTCGGGGGTGTCTCCCACCAGGTTTGGCTGTTAACAACATTCGGGGGTGTTTCATCTTCCAGATCGAGCATGGTTCCGGACAAGGTGCCAACCGTTCCTTTTTTCCACTCTCCGAGCAGCTTTGGTGGATTGTACATGCCCTGCCCCGGCTTATATTCACGGCGGTGAAGATACTCGCCAAGGCGATGCTCGTCGTGAGAAGAGAAATCCTCGTCGCTCGCCTGACCATTGTGCTGGCGCCCTCTCACCACCGCTGTTGCTGACGCCCCCGCAGCAGCAGTCCTGGCCGTCGCTCCAGTATTAGCTGGTATGGCAGGAGTCTCGTCCCGAAGTAAGTCATCCGCAAAGGTGATCGATGTGGAATCTCTCCGCTTTCTGGGAGTACTTGCGGCCTTGCCGGGGGTGAACGGCGAATCCGGGTGGTCAAGATCAGTTCGACCGGAGGATCGACGGGGTTCCATGGCCGTATTCAAGGGTGGGGCCCTGGTGTGCATTGACCTCCCGGCCGTTTTCTTCGGCGATGTGGAGCCAGTTGGTGCGGGAACCGCCGCCAAGCCTGATCCCTCACCCGGATGTTGTGTCAGCCCCCGTTGAGAAACAATCCCCGTGCTTCTTTCGCCCTCGCCCCGTCGCTGGTAAGCAACGTCGCTTGGTAGCACTTTTTTCAACTTGTTGCTCCCGCTCTGAGCTAGCGGGTAACCGCTCGGCGGCGTGCTCGTGGGAGAATCGCTACGGTCGTTGCCACTTGGCAGGTTGATATCGTCCCTAGCCGCTCGTTCACGAAAACTCAGGTTCCTTTGTGGCATACCAGTATCTCGCGCGAATCGAGCGACAGGTGTCTTTGTCGCCGCGCTCTTCCCTAGCTGTGATGCATGTTGGTTTGACCTTCCCTTAGCGGCACTTTGAGGCGCAATGCCAGGCTGAACCGACACTGGATCAGGCAAGACTTGAGATCGGGAGAGATCAGGCTCAGTCTCTGCTTCTCCGTCTTTGAAGCGGACCGCTTGTTGCCCTTCCAGATCTCTGCTGTCCCGGGATGTTCGTGCGCGCGCGCGTTGCTCGGCGGCCGCGAGCCGTGCTCGCTTCTCCTCCTTGGTGATGTTGTCGAGCGTCAGCTCCAGCTTCTGCAGGGGCGACCGGGCGTTTGCCATCATACGGCGGTCCACCTCATTCCCCAAAGATGTTTTCCGGGGCCCATTGACGGGATCCCTTGTACTGCTATTCCTCTTGGTCGCAGCGCTGTCGCTGCTAGCCCGGCGATCCGAGCTGGACCCTGCAACTGGCACGGGGTACTTTGATCCGTCTGCCGATGAGGGCTGGTGCTGGCCCGGATCCATAACGCCTGGGCTCAAAGGAAGATCAGGTTCTTCGGCAGCGGCCTTGGTGTACGTGTAAGGTAGCCCGCCGTTCCCATAAGGATGCCTGTAGCTTACCGAGGAGGTCCTAGGCACATCTGGCGCAGGCGGGAGGGCTGACGTATGGGGGTCAGATTGAGAATACTCGCGATCGTCCTCTTTGTTCTTGGTCGCGCGTCTGCGGCGCTTTTCCAAGACGTCAGAAGGGTACTGGCTGTTTCCGTAAGGGAGCGAAGGGGGCCTCGGGGCCAGAGCATAACCTTGGAAGCTCGATCGCACGGGGGAGGCGTATGGGCTCAAGGTAGAGTCGGTCTGGGTGTCGGCGTTGGTGTTGGTGGTCTGGACAGAAGCCCTGTTGGACCTGGACTGTGGCGCAAGAGCAGGCGCGGGATCCATGGCCTGGGGTTGCAGCGGTCGGCCGGGGAGGTCACCCCAGTACGGCGCAGGTATGGCACTCTTCTGAGCTGATTGGGCCCTAGCCATGACCAGTGGGCGGCCGTGAGAGGGAGATTGGAAAGAAGGGGCGGAAGAGAAAAAAGAGACGATGTTAGTACCCGGCCAGCCAGCCGAAAATTATGTATGTCTAGGTGCCAGTCACGGACAGCTCATGAGCTCATGCAGCTGGCCATAGCAGCCAATGCGGCACGGGAATCCGTTGCGATTTATTAGCGCCGTGGTAAGAATTACATGCAAGATAAGCCTGCCGTCTGTCTGGACAGCTGCGCCTTCAAGCGATGCGCCGAGGTCAATGATGCTCGATCGCGGCGTGTGGCATGGCAGAAGAGCCGATGCAGACGAAGAGAGGTTCAGGGATACGAGATACGGAGACGGGTAGACTATAATTGAAAACGGGGGAGGCTGACAAGACAAGACAAGACATCCTTGGAACCGTAGCAGAGTGAGAGGGAAGTCCGAGGCCGCGAACAGGGTCTGGGCCGGGGTGTGGTGGCCAGGTGCAAGGAGCTAACGGCAGACGCGATGATGCATGCCTACGGGCCTGAGTATCTATCTGGTGTACCAAGGTACCTGGGTAGGTGCCTGGATACCTAAGTATCTAGGTACATTGGGTACCTAGGTAGTCGAGCTTTACATACCTCTTACACAGTAAATACTGATTGATGGACGGGGTACTCGTCCTGCCTTCGCCTCACGGGCAGCCGCCCAGGTGCAGTGCGCAGGGCAGATGACGACACACGTGTGCCCAGGTGCCTGGGTAGCTCGTCTACATAGGTGCAGCCCGGCCACCAACTTGCAGGAGCCTCAGACAGTACCACAGTATAAACGGTGGCTGGTAGCTCCTTCCTCATGGCTTCGGGGGAAGGCACATGTGGTTGCTGACTCGAGCTGAGACCCGCACCTGGCTACGGACACATGGAGTACATGTACTGATGTACCCCCCGTCGAGTATCGCCAGCCACCACATATCAATTTGCTAGGAAGAGTAACTTGGTTAGGTTGTGTTGACTCTTTCTCTTGCTTTCTTTCTCTCTCTCTCTCTCTCTCTCTGTGTGTGTGTGTGTGTGTGTTTGTAGGTACATATATAATATGTATTAGTGGTCTTGATAGACTTCAGTGCGCTGCAACGGTTCATTAGTTTACGTTTTGCCTTTTGGGCGACGTCTCAAGCTGGGCAGAGCGGCTGAGCTTTTCCGCGAGCCCAGGCTGCAAAGGCCTCTGTAATTGCCTATTAGATAACACATGTGAGGCGTATGGTTCTGATAAAAATCGGCTCCGACTGGGCTCGTCCGCTAGTCCCATTTCTTCTTGGCGTGCCAGGAGCAGCACTTGTTAATAAACAGAAGAAGGCTTCGGTACCTGGGTACCTAGGTACTTACGTAGGCAGTCAGTGGTAAGTACACAAGTCAGTATTCTGAAAGCCTTGCCGGCACACTTCTCAGTTGCCTTTTTTTTTTTTTTTTTTTTAGGAAGAACGAGCGGCGGATCATCCTTTTGCTGGACGGCTTATAAGACCGAGGCGGGTGTGATGCAAGAGCACTTGAGGTAACCGGAGTGTATCCGTACCTGATAAACTTGAGTACTTAGGTAGTCATGCTCTGGCCAATGTGCAGTGAGTGCCTGGGCATGTTAGTCAGCCCCAGTCTTGCTATTCAGGACCTCATTAGTAGGTAGGCGAGGACACGGTGGGCTGCCGTTTCGAAACCCCATCATACATCCCTTTGAAACAAGTCCGCCACGGGGCCGCCACCATTGTGCAGGAGAGGACCCTGAACGGAACGCCTGCCGTGGCCACCTATGTCCAACGCACTACATGCAGTTCAACTTCGAACTCCTACCACCTCAACCATATCCATTCATTCCCAACTAGCAAGCAGCCCCTGCAATCTTGGCCCTGAGGTCACATATTCACACCGACTCTCGTTGCTCGCCGAGCCGGCCACCCCCTAACTGTGTCTTGGCCATACCCAACCCACGGTCCTGCTCGTCGTACAACGACAGGAACGACAATAAAGATAACGACAACCACTCAACCAGTACTGTTCTGGGGACGATCCCGATTTGCTCACCTGCTGCGACCGATAGTTGGTGCCAACGCCCAGCATCCACATCTATGCGCGGCCGGACAAGCCTCGGACCCCAACAATGAAGATAACCGCCGCTGTGGGCCTCGGCCTTGTCGCCGTCGCTGCAGCGAGCAGCTACCACTCCGACTCGCACGACCACTACGTCCTGCATCTCGGTCCCGAGGCCAGTCCGCACCAGGTCGCCTCGAGATTGGGCCTGACATATGACGGGCGACTTGGCGAGCTCAAGGACCACCATGTCTTCAAGGGCACCAAGGCTGAGCACGACGTGGTCAACGCAGAATTGAAGGCGAGGAGGCGACGCAAGAGGGCTCTGAACGACCTTGACCCCCTTGACGGCGTGCTGTTCTCCGAGAAGCAACAGTTGCGGGCTCCTTGGGAAAAGAGGGTAATACCAAAGCCCATCGGGCCTGTTCTTGAGAGGCGCGCGAGCGACGACACAAGCGACCCTGCCCTGTTGGCCGCTCAGCAGTCCGTCGCCACCACCCTTGGCATCACAGACCCTATATTCGCCGAACAGTGGCATCTCATGAATATTGTCCAGGCCGGCCACGACGTCAATATTTCTGGCGTTTGGCTGCAGGGCATCACCGGCAAGAACGCCACTGTGGCAATCGTGGATGACGGTCTCGACATGCACAGCAACGACTTGAAGGACAATTTCTACGCCCAGGGCTCGTACGATTTCAACGACAAGACCGATCTGCCCGAGCCCCGCCTTTCAGACGACAAGCATGGGACTCGATGTGGTGGAGAGGTATCGGCAGTCAAGAATGATGTCTGCGGCGTCGGTGCCGCATATGATTCCCGCATCGCTGGCTTGCGCATCCTGTCCAAGATGATCACGGACGCGGATGAGGCAGTTGCCATGAACTACGATTTCTCACACAACGATATATACTCGTGCTCCTGGGGGCCACCTGACGATGGGCGGTCCATGGATGCCCCTGGCGTTTTGATCCGGCGCGCTATGGTCAACGCAGTTCAGGAGGGCCGAAATGGCCTCGGCAACATCTACGTCTTCGCGAGTGGGAACGGGGCGGCCAGCGACGACAACTGCAACTTTGACGGCTACACGAACAGCATATACAGCATCACGGTCGGTGCTATCGATCGCAAGGGCCAGCACCCCTATTACTCGGAAGCCTGCTCGGCCAACTTGGTAGTGACATACTCCAGCGGCAGCGGTGACAGCATTGTAAGTCAAGAAAGTGGCAGGTGCTTCTAAAGAGCACTCCAACCATGACAAGGACTGACGGCTCGCAGCACACAACCGACGTCGGCGAGAACTCCTGCACTGCAGCTCACGGTGGCACCTCGGCCGCCGCACCCTTGGCCGCCGGCCTCTTCGCCCTCGTGCTCGAGATCCGCCCTGATATATCCTGGAGAGATATGCAATATCTCGCCATGAACACCGCCGTCCCCGTCAACGAAGATGACGGGAGCTGGGAGACAACTGCCATCGGCAAGAAGTTCAGCCACACCTTCGGCTATGGCAAGATTGATGCATACGGTCTAGTGGAGCTGGCCAAGACATGGAAAAATGTGAAGCCGCAGGCATGGTTCTACTCTCCCTGGGTGCACGTTAAGGAAGCCATCCCCCAAGGCGACCAAGGCCTGGCCGTCGATGTCGAAGTGACAGCCGAAATGCTCAAGAAGGCCAACTTGGAGCGTGTTGAGCATGTGACCGTCACAATGAACATAGACCACTCGCGCCGAGGTGATTTATCTGTCGACTTGGTCAGTCCCAACAAGATTGTTAGCCACCTCTCCGTTCCCCGCCGGCTGGATAATGAAGCTGCGGGCTATGAGGATTGGACATTCATGAGTGTTGTCCACTGGTGAGTCAAAATAGTGCCGAGTGCCACGAGCCACGGCTATGCCTAAGCTGACGTGTCGCACAGGGGCGAATCCGGTCTTGGCAAGTGGACAGTCATTGTAAAAGACACCAAGGTCAACGAGCACAACGGCACCTGGACAGATTTTCACCTCAAGCTTTGGGGCGAGTCCATCGACCCCAAGCTCGCCAAGCCCCTCCCCTTACCCACCGAGGAAGACGACGACGATCACGACGTGATTTCTACCACCACTGTCAAACCAGCGACCGTCACGCCTCCACCCGGACAGACCATGCCGGCCGACGTCGCCACCGCCACGCCGTCGGACCACCCCGATCGACCCGTCAACGCCAAGCCTTCCGCTACCAGCTCGGGCACAGGGGAGGGATCGGTCTCCCCATCGGCTTCTCCTTCTGCATCTCCCGAGACCTCTTCCTGGCTGCCGGGCTTCCTGCCTACCTTTGGCGTGTCTCTTGCTACTCAGGCATGGATCTACGGCTCGCTGGCGCTGATTCTCGTATTCTGCTGCGGACTGGGCGTCTACCTCTGGATGGCCCGTCGCAAGCGCATGCGCAACTCGCCACGCGATGATTACGAGTTCGAGCTCCTCGATGAAGAGGAGGCTGAGGGTCTGGCCTCTGGTGAGAAGAGCGCCAGGGGCGCAAAGGGGCGCAAGACTCGCGGTGGTGAACTGTATGATGCGTTTGCGGGCGGCAGCGACGAGGAAGACGACGCATTCGGCGAGGGCGGTGTGTACAGGGATCAGGATAATAGCCACAGTGAGGGAAGCAGTGATGTTGCCAGCCGAGAGAAGCGGGCCCTGCGGGATGACGGTGAGGATGAGCAGCACATACTAGGTAGTGACAGCGATGATGATGATGACGTCGGCGAGAGGCAGAGGCTGCAAGGAGGGCAACGTGCTTGAGATATTTCCCTGACTGAATAGCTAGGTAATTGTATTGGTTCCAAGGCTCCCCAATGTCCCCAAGACTGTGTGGAGCCTGGGATTCTGGGATAAAGGCGTTTGGGGGAGGGCATGGATTGCCAGCATGTCACCTGGGCGATTTCAGAGCATAATATTAAGCAGCATGAGATGTATTACTCCTGATTCAAAGTCGCAAGTATTGAAAGTTGCATGCTAGTTTTGATTCTGCCTCGCATGCCTTGGTGCGGGAGTGGCAAGAACAGCAATATGAGTCCAAGGGCAGCGGAGTTGGAGATACACTCTGGGACATTCACTCTTTCTCTCTCTGTGTGAGAAGTAAGTGTAGCCTGTTAGGCAACAGTAGGTACGGCTCTATAATTAGAGCCTCTCCTCTCTCTGAGAGGAAACAGGAGTTTAGAAAAGCAAGCAAGCCAATCAAGCACTTCTCCTATTAAGCAGTGCCGTGAAGAGCAAAAATGTCTCAATTCATTGCGGAAAACTGTGCCCTGCCCAATTGCATGATTGTGACTTCGAAACCTTTACGCCCCAGCTCCTGTCCCAGCCCTCCCTCCCCACAACCATCAAAAGCCGGCCATGGGGGCTACCAAGACGAGCAAGCCTCTCACCTCGACTTTCAAGGCTCATTCGGCTCCTTCAAACCCTTATTGAACACCCCAGACAAGCCAAGCGACAATGACAGACCAAACCCTGCGTGTGGTCCAGAGGCAACCTGCTGTCTCTATCGTCTTAGTGCTCCACTTCAACCCACCCATCCAAGCCCAAAGAGGTCTCAAGGTTGTTACCAACGGACCGGGTATTACAGCCTACAACAGCGGCCCGGTGCTCCTAGGCCGGCAGCCTGACTCCTTCCCTCTCCATCTCATCAACGTACTTTTGCCATATGTTGGCCACGTCGCCATAAAACTCAACGTGGGCATCCGCCAGACGGCCCAGCTGCCCCTTGAACTCGACGCGCTTGATGCGCTCAAAGTCGGCGACCTCCTTGACCACCTCCTCGTCGAACATCTCGGACGTCTTCCTCGCGGTCTCGGCCTCGCGCGTGAGCTCGTCGATGCGAACCTCCAGCCTACGGAGGCGTTCGCGCCGAGCCTGCTCATGATCCACGCCGCGGACGTCCTCGATTTTGCTGCGGATGAAGCCGGCTGGGCCGCTGGCGCCGCCGCCCCCGTACCCGCTCGCCAGGCTGTCGCGGTCCACAGTTGACTTGTTCAGGTACTCGGTGAGCTGCTCAAAGTCGAGCTGCTTCTGCTCTCGCGCTTTCAGGAGGTTCTTGAGCGCCGCAGAGAACGCCACCATGTCACGCAGGCTGCCCAGGTAATCCTGGTCTGTGTGGTCCTTGAGCTTCTTGAGCCCCGTGGCCGTGTCTTCCACGCTCGCTGCGAACGCGTGTACCGCAGCCTCGACACCGGGCTCGAGGTTTATGAGCTTCTGGAACTGCTCAGCCAGGTCACGCAGGTCAATCTCGAGGTCGTTCTCCCGGCGCGCTACCCGGGCAACGAGCTTCTCGACTTGGCCGAGGTCATCGTCCAGCTTGTCACTCTTTTCCTTGACCTCGATGAACCGACGGTCTGGTTTATGAACCTTGGTGAATACGTTGATAAAGGTGTCGGCGAAGTTGTCAAAGACACCCCCGCTTCCCGCGTCGGCAGAGTTCGTGGTGCTGGCACGGCTGCTCCGGCTCTGCATGGTGGCATTCCAGTCGGGGGTCTCGAGAAATGTATGCAGCAGGGACGCTCGACGGAGTGTTGGGTGCTGGGAGCAACGTGAGAGGAAGCGCTGGAGGGAGTAGGCGCGGCGTTGGGTGAAGTCGGTGCCGAAGCGGTCACCGCGCACGTACTCCATGCGCTGCTTGTCGGGGATGGGTGGAACGGCACATGCTGGATAGTCCTTGCTGAGGGTCTTGTAGAGAAAACCAAAGTCGGTGAAGCGCCTGCGCACCTGGGAGGTTGGCTTCTGGAAGGAGGGGAATGTGGACTGGGGCGGCATTGATCAGCGGGCTGTCCAGCCATTGAAAGATCAAAAGGAGTAGTAGCCTTAACGAAGCGAGGGATTGGTCGAGGGCTCACATGTGTGGTGATCAGGTATGATACGTATGCATCTTTTGTGCCCGCATTCTCCGTGTGAGGGTCTGTGACTGTGCACTCGAGAATATCGTCGCCGCCGTGACCGGGTTCTAGATGCGGTGGGCCGACATGGTCCACGACGTCGCCCTGTTGTGATTTGCTGCCGGCGCCTTCTTCATCATGCCCCTCATGGCCTGCTGCGGCCGAGTTGCCAACGCGGATGTTCTGGTCGCTGTGCCATGAGATGTTGGAGAAGTTGTCCTGGTCGATTACTGCCATGGTGAGCAGCTGCGGATGACGTGCGCCTGTCAGGCGGGTGCAACTCAGGGCCTCGGAAGTCGTTTCGAGCAATGTAAGAACTGGGTAGCCGAATGTTTTGGGAAGAGGACACTAGCAATTCTGAGTATGCGCTGTCTTGCCTAGGGATGGCCTGCAGTGTTGTGCTGTGTGCTTGAAGATATCGCGGGCTGTGCCTGGGGTGTTTGCTGGGTTGGGTGACGTATAGCGCGTGTGTGAGTGAGCAGGACGGCAGCTTCCTCTACAAACCCCCACCACGAGGAGTGCTGGGTGCTGCGGCTCTTTTAGCTCCTCACTCACAGGCTCACACCCTCTGTTCAAGCTTCCTCGGCTTTGGCTCAGCCCAGGCCAACCTGTCTGCTCAGTACCTAAATACTCAACTAGCCTTGTCTATCAGCATACCTAGGTACCTAGGTAGGTACTTACTTAAGTAGGTATCTGGGCTAGGTTTTGAAGAGGTTGCTTTACTCAGTGCATCTTTGCTGTTTTCAGTGTGGCATGTGTTCTAGTTGGCAGCATTTATGAAAGAAACATCCACCTGCTTGCCTAACAAAGACTCCCTCCCACATGAACTTTAACCTGTATAACAAGTTAAGCATTACCACTTCACTGCACATGGTATAAAATCTATTAGTGTTATTAGGCCATGATTAGACTAGGTCTACTATAGTAGGTGAAGGTTAGCTACATGTATTAAAATTAATAATTACTAGATTAAAATAATTTACTATAGTTATAAAACTTGAAAACGTAAGATATTACTTTAATAAATATTTAACTATTATAAATTAAATATTAAGCTATCTTATAGTCTAATATATTACTATTATATAATATTATATTAAATATTTATATTCCTTAAGTTTCTTTACTAAGCTAGAACTATAGTAGGTAACCTAGAAAGAAAAGGTATAATATTTTTATAAGTAAATATAATAATATTCTAATTTACTTTTATAAGCCTAGAAGCTTCTATATAAGTAGGTATAGCCTTAGGCTATTTTTAGTTTATTTATACTAGTACTATTAAAGTTGAAGTAATTATAGTTTATAAGCTATAAGCTAATTTAACGCTATTAAGTAGTAAGTAAAGTATTATTTATAATATAACTTAGGCCTTTAAATTACTTAAAGTAAGTAATATTAAAAAGTTACTATTACCTTATATAAGGTTTAACTCTATTCTTTAATATACATTCTATTAGTAAAACTAACTAAATTACCTTCTTTTCTAAAACTACTTTAAAGTAATTAGATAAAGTACTTAGATAATTTAAAGTACGGTAACTATATATTATCATTTAGATATATAGCTTTAATAGCTTTACTATTATTAGTAATAGAAATAGAGATAAATAAATATATTTATCTTTATATTATAGTAGCTTTTTACTTTAAAATAAGTTTAATAATAATAATGAAAGTTAATATATTTCTAAAAAATATTAAAAACTCTTTTACTTAATTTTAAATATTAACTATTTATATTTCTATAAGCCTAGAAGCCTCTATATAAGCAGCTATAGTATTAGACTATACCCTAGGGTACCTATTTACGCTAGTACTATTAAGATTAAAGCTATTATAGTCTATAAGCTACTAGTTTAACGCTATTAAGTACTAGGTAA
>MAVT02000527.1:0-28387 GCA_001702395.2 Diaporthe helianthi
GTTTATAAATTTAGCAAGGGGGTAAAAATTTGTAGTTTCATTTATAGTTTTAATTATTATAACTCTGTAAATAGTAAATAAGATTTATTTTAATCAAGAACCTTTATTAATTTCTTAGTGTATATATTTCATCTACTTTATTTTATTGAGTTATTTATTAATATCTTTATTTATTTATATATTTATTTACTTATACCTATTAATTTAAAAGAAATTATATAGATATATATTAATAAAACGCGTATAAAGCTTAATAATAGTTATATAATAACTAGAAAACGGATATTGATATAGTAAAAACCGAATAATATATATATAAAAATATATTAGTTATATACTTAGGTTAATATAATATTAATATCTTTTATAAAATAATAATATAAGTTAATTAATTATATATATTATTACTTATCCTTTTAAATATTTCTTTTCTATTATAAATTTTACCTTACTTAGGTAATATTTTACGACTTTTTCCTTTTGTTATATAAGTAATCCCTCTTTATACTTATATATAAATCTTCTTTTAAGTTTATTCTTATTACTAGTAAGATTTTTACTAAGTAATTAAATATATTCAAAGTATAGTTTAAGTTATAAGTAGTTAGTAAAAGAATATTATAAAGTTAAAAAAGAAGGATTAATATGTTTATAAGTAAAGGTATAAAAAAATAAGTCTAGGTATCCTAAATAGCTACCTACCCTAGGGTAATCCTGCCGTGGTATAGTCCTTAGCGAATTATCCATGAACTAGACTCTCCACCAACGCCGAGGATCATTGTAGGAGACTAAGTAAGCCAAATAGGTCTGCATGAAGCTAATGTTGACACTTAAAAGCCAGCCATGCCATCACCAGTACGCGCCCAACTGGGAAATCCTTTCAAGCAGTTGTCGCAGTGACGACTACTGTGGTCCAATGGTATTACTCAGGCTCACCAACTCCCAGCCTACAATTGCGCGAGTAAAACGACTATTATACAAAGCTTTATTAACCGGCCGTGAGTGGCCAAATCCCGCCCAGAGACCAGATCCTGACCGAATAAAAGAAGTATAATTTTCGCAACCGGAGTTGCGCGGACCTTCTTTGAACCCAAGCAGATCGTCGAGTCTTAATTTAATTTGTCCCCTGTAGCAGTCACTACAACTTGTAGCAGGCTTGTGTAAGCACAACCTGCTGTGTAACTTGTACCTTTCTACCAGCACAAATGTCTATCCTGGCACCAACCACAACTTCTGGCATCTCCAGACACTTCGAACAGTCAATTACTTGGCGATCTCAACGCCACCTATATCATTCAGTTAGCTATCAGAACACCAAGAATTCGAGGATTACACCGCCACCTGACGTACCGGTGGCACCAAGTGCTTTCTTAAGGTCGCCCTGCCCGAAAAGAAGCCTGTTAGCGCTACTCGTGGTGTTGGGTTAGGTAATTGGAGATTGTAGACATACGTAGATGGCGAACTGGAAGGCGGTCAGGGTGCCGACCATGAACAGACGGGCACCGATGCCGGTGTAGGAACCACGGAGACCAAGCTCCTTGCCGATCTTGATCAGACGGGTGGTGGTGCCCTCACCGGGCAGGCCCTTGGTCTTGTTGATCTTGGAAAGCATGGTGTCGGCGGGCTGGGAGACGAAGGCGGCGGCGAAACCGGCGATCAGACCAGAGCCCAGGTTGACACCGGTCTGGGCGGCGTCGGAGAGGTCCTTCTTGGGGAAGGCGCGGAAGGCAGCCTCGGAGACCTTCTCGAAGACGACGAACTTGGCCATTGTGTAGGGGATCCTGCGCAAGTTGTGAGCACGGATGGTCTGTGCGATATAGAAGTGCAGATTTGATGCCACTTACTGCTTGAACAAGATGGGGCCGAATCCGGCGTAGAAAGCGCCGAAACCCTCCTGCTTAGCCATCTTGCTGAAGCCGCCCAGCAGACCGCTGGCGTAGGTAGGTTCGGAAACGAGACGGATACGGGTGGCCTCAAGAGGGCAGAGGGCGATGTCAGCAAAGAACTCGCCGGCGGCGGATGAGGCCAGGTAGACACCGGTGCGGTAGTTGGAGGCGGTCTCGTAGCCGAGCAGGTTGATGGACTGCTGCTTGAAGAACTCGTAACCTCCGAACTTGAAGGCACCCTGCAGGAAGTAACCGGCGGCGGTGGGGCCGAAACCGGTCAGAAGAGCACCAGCGCCCTCGTTCTGGATAACCTGCTTGAAGCCACCAATCATGCCTCGGTTGTAGGTGACAGGGTCGAGCTGGATACGGGTCTTGACGCTGTGATCAGAGGGCTCGTTAGCGTGGTGGTCCGAGGAATTGACGACATTCTGGGCCGGGATCCTTGAGCAGCCGGCGACAGCGGGAACGGCAGACGCATCGGTCGCGAAGCTGAAACAAAGACGGGGTTCTGCAAGCGATTTGATTGAATTGGACATAGGTCAAGGGAGAAGCGACGTACACATCGACGGGGGTGAGGGCACCGTGTGTTATCGAGCAGCAGACGGCCCCAGCAAAGGCGAATCTGGAGTAGAGCTGGAAACCGGTGAGCTGGCCAGGGGCGCTGGCGGCAGCCTTCTGGACGACGGCATCGACCTTGGTCGAGCCGGTGGATGGTGCTGGAGAGGCCATTGCGATTGAAGATGTGAAGGGCGGTGGACTGGGAAAAAAAGATACCACAAGAAAAGATTTGAGTGGAGTGGTTCCCAAGGCGCAAGCTGCGACTATCACGAGGGATGGATGGTGATGATGGTAGATGGATGGAGATTCCAAGTGGACAAGCGACAACAAAAAGTTTTGAGGTGGGTCGGGTCGTTTCGGGTGTAGGGATGACACGGACCAGAATGCGGCAGCGGCCTGTGCCAGAAGAGAGGCGGCCCGCCAATCGTACTCGTGCCTTGGAGTGGTAGGCAGGGCATCTGGGCCTAAAGGCGATCCGTTTCCGTCTCGGCAGGCTGCAGAGGCTGAAGGGAATGACGACACCGCAATCCACCAGAACTGACAAGCTACCTAGGTACTGTGAAGTAAGTTAGTAACTGATTGGTCGTGATTAATTTACTATGCCGACTACCGTACATCTGCTTACCCACACCCATTCATCCCAGTGCTTCCGTCACACCATGAGAATGCATCAACATGTTACATGTTCGTGTACAACTCTCATCCATTATCTTACTTAGCCTTGGACAATGATACCTCCTCACTCAGCTGCTTGTTGTTGCACGTGGGCTCTGTGGGCTTGCCTCCCTTTCCAGTACTCCGTACCTACATGAGCATGCTGTTGATGCCAAGTGTCGCAAGCACCAGAGTCACCAAATGCTTGTCCAGTCATGATTAGACTATATCCCAGGGCTCCAATGTGTCAGACTCCTCAATCAGGTCCCACTCCTGCTGCTTTCTCCTCTCTTGCTTGATCTTCTCCTTCCTCTCCTCCATCTCCTCTCTGTACCTCTGTGCCCGCTCATCGGAGATATCCAGCAGCATTTGGAAGTCCCCCAAGAGCGACTCTGCTAGTCCTCGTTCCACAAGGAACTGCTGGACCTTTTCGGCCACTGCCTGGTCATAGGGCCGGGATTTATCGTCGTTCCTGAGCTGTCCCATCAGGCCGTTGAAGGTGTGGCGTGCCCGTGCTCGCTCACCAGGGGTTTTGATGGTTCTCAGCCGGTTCTGCCACAACCTCTGTCAGCCCTCAAGCTTGGACGTCTTGCCCAACCTGTGGCAACTTGACTTACCGTAACCTTGGCCATGAAACCAGCTATTCCCTGTGACCTGACATTCTCCATGTCGAAGTCTTCGGGTTCCTCAGTGGGATGGGTGAATTGATCCTCCACCAGAGCCGGAACCTGGCTCAGCTTGTTTCGGTCTGTTGCTTTGATGGCTGGGCCATAGATATGATCGTACTCGTCCTTAGAAGTATCATCCAGGTCTGATGACTCATCAAAATCCTGCCTGGGATGTTGTGGTAAGAGGGCTGGCTTGATTTCCGGGTTGTGAGGTGGGTTGGGCGCTGATGCGTCGTGAGAAGGGGTTGACATCCTGAGTAGTGACCTGTTTTGGTCTCCCCAGACAGGTTTGCAGAAGGTTTGCAGGAAAAGAATGGGCAGGAATCGGTTAGGGCTTGGAGGCTAGAAGGTGTGTGACCTGGATTCGTTGGCTGCTAAGGCAAGTCTTGTGCAAGGTGAAGGAAGTGTTGATTTTGTTGCTTTTTAGGCATTCATGTTAGCAGGGAAAATAAATTAGTAAATTAGGCCGAGTCACTCACCATGCTTGTGAAGCTACCTGAGTGCACCGTCAGACCAGACTGCCAAGTATCAGAATTGAATGACTTAAGGCTAGACGAACAGCCTGAATGATCTGATGATATCAGTCCTGGGGCATTATTCACAAGGCTTCATTCAGCTCTGCGATCCAGTCTCAAAGTTGAAGGCGTATCAAATACAGGATTTCGGGACCTTGTGCCTTGTTCTTCAGGGCTCAAGAATATTCCGGGAAGAGGGAAAGCTTGGAGCATTTATCAGTGTGACAAGAAGTAATCCAGGCTCTTATATCTTGTGGCATTTACTAAACCTACCTCCCTGCCTAGGTAGGTACTAGAGACAGAGTAGGCTCAGATGTGATCCTACTAAAACACACTACACCACCAAGCGTGCAAACCAAGGAGTGTCTAAGCAGACAAATAGTATTTGTGACTCAGAATTAATTTTATTGCAGTAGTTTGAGCTTACCACCTAGGCAACTAGCAACCCTCTAAAAGATGAGAGAACTTAAGAAAGCTTATTAGCTAGATTTTAAGAATCAAGCTAGCTAATGGTTAGTACTTAAGTACTATAGACTAATTACACCCTTCGTTTTGTAGTTTATCTTCAATGCCTAACCAGAGAAAGGCCTTGCTTTAGATTTATTATAAGAAGTCTTGTACATCTTGGGAAATCATCTTGAACTTTTAATCTGATATGGAGTTTGGAGGTTGTATAATGGTCATCAGCTTGACTGGGCCACCTACTTAGTACTGTAGACCTTGGCTGAGCTTTGGAAGCACTTGAGCAATTTAATTGTTATCCATTGATATCAACTACACAGGTAGGTAGAGTTGCTAGTTCAATCAAACAAGGTTTGCACTCCCCAAGCATGCAACATCATTTTCTGATGGTCTCTGCAGATTTATCATCAATTCCTCCTGAAGTCCACTGAACTGGCCAGGACATGTAATCTTTGTGGATATGCTTTGACGAGGCTGCACATGTGCAATATACCCACCCAGGTAGGGAATCATTCTCTGTTCTGCCCAAGCTGTGCTGCACCCTTTCGTCGTAACTCTTCAGTCCCAATCCTTGATTTTTCATCTCATGATGATAATTCAGCTCATAGCCAACCAAAAGTTGGCATCATTCCATTGACTTGGTCCTTGCACTACCTGCCTGGGCACATTTCAACAAGCAAAGTCTCAATGTGCCAGGCATCCAAATTATGCAAGCACAATTGTTGACTTTCGGTCTTTCACGTTTTACTCCCTTCGTCTTTGAGTAATACTGTTCTGGACACCGTTTACGCATCTCGCCACTCATTGCCTTCCTGACGTAGACCTGACGGCTCAATTCTCGGCCCACCGGCGTTGGGCTCGTCGAGGGCGCCATAGTGAAAGCCATTAGTCTGCCCGGCACTGCCCACCTCCTCGCCAGCCTCCTCGGCCGACACGTCGCGGTCGGTGATCAGAGGTCGGGTGGTCGAGGAGCCAAAATCAGAACCCTGCCACCTGCGGCCTCCGAAAAAGCGGCGCCACGATGACTCGTGGAACCTGCCGGCAAACTGTCCCGGAAATACTAGGCTCACGATCTGCATCAAGGACTTGTCAGCGGATATGATGGTCTGCCTTTTATTGGAGTGTTGGTCGGCTGCATACCTGAAGGACGGCAACTATGACGACGACGCCCAGCTCCACGCCGGCGCTCCTCTGCAGGGCACTAGTCCAAGGTCCCTGGCATGACAACGCCCTGTCGAAGCGTTGTGCGCATGTGACGTCGACCGGGGGAAAGGGCCACGCCATATCTCTGACACTGCGGAAACCACAGCACTCAAAGGCGTCCTGGATAGCATTGACGGACTGGGCGTCCTTGGCACGGAAGAGCCGCTGCCAGATGGTCGAGAGACCGCAGTCCCGTGCTGCGCCGGGAACCATGTAGGTGGTGTACAGGGTGGCGATGGCGACGATCAGGATCCCCTGTAGGCCCTGGGTGACGGCTGGGTTGGCGAGCTTGAGCAGCAGCCGGTGAGGAGAGCGGACCTTCTCGCGGAGCAGGTAAGGCAGGGCGGTTGCATTTGCTGCGGCTAGCAAGGGAAGTAGTATGGTGAGGAAGGTCAGGACCGGGGAGAGTGGGAGGGAGAGGGTGACGCTGTTGGTGTGCTCATAGCTGTGACATGGCACCTGTAAGTAAGTAGGTATTCGTGTGTCCTGCCGTGGTCCCGTTTGCAGGTGCGGAATCGGTGATCTTACAGAGCGATTCCCATCAGGGCCAGAATAAGCTGTGGTTTTGCATCATCAGAGACGTGTATCGCACATGTTTCAGGCCCAGACTTACCACGGGGTATGCAAACAACAGCCAACCCATTTTAAGAGTATTGTCAACGCTTGGTAGATACTGCCAGGTTGGAAGAGCCTCAAGTGCTTAAATAGAATCTCAAGTGACGGCTTGCAAGAAAATGACGGGCGGATTAGAGGAGGGGTTGGAGCTGGAGTGGGAGCTAACGTATCACATGGCAGTTGTGTTTGGTTGGTCTTGGTGGTAGGCAAGCTGACAGGCAGGCCCTGCGTGAGGCCCACCGTCCCAACAAAGTGCTTTGCATCAGCCAAAACAAGTTGGTTCCGTGTAATTTAGCAGGATTTGGGGGGGGGGATGGGGGGCAAGTTTCGTTTGTCAACAACAGCAGAGGCTCTGCGCTCACCAAGTATTGTCCAGGCAGCAGTTGGAGCAAACCTCACTCTACGCTCTACGCGAGCCTACGACTTGATGGCTTGGAGAGGCAACTGGGTAGCAGGCAGAGAGAGGTTGTTTGCCCATAGATTGTTGGAGAAGAATCCAGGGCAGTACAGCCTGTGGGCAGCTTCTCATGTGCTGATGCCTGATTGAGTCTCCCAGAACAGGTGGATGGGTGGGTGGCACGTCACCGACCAGAAATAGAGTTGACGCTCGATATCTACACTAGGTACCCAGGAACTTACACTTCAGTATTAAGCGGCCGTCAACGTTCCGGGGACTAATTCTGAGCGGGCTAATACAGATCGGATGCCAGCTGAGATGAGGCCGTGTCGGTGGAAGAAAAAGGAGGATCCCCGGCGCCACACTACGAGATGATGCGGTCAAGACAAGGGCCGTTACATGAATGTGATTCATACTGGGATGCCAGATCGTGCCAGGCCGTCAGATTTGCACACGCATAAGACAAAGAAGTGTGCTGGCAGACAAGGAAGAAGAATCCGGTCTGGGGAGAAGCAAGTGTGCACCTCCGGCTGGCTCTGAAGGGCCAAGACGCCCCAGATGAAGCACATACCTAGGTACCTAGGTAGTCTACCATGGGAGAAGAGCAACTATAGATAAGCTGTAGTATTATAAAATGTTGTTTCATCAGGTATCCATGGGCAGCGAAGACGGGTTGGGGATAATGAAGATCTGAAGTGGGAAACGGGAAGAGTGGAGGCCAATGACACATTTGGGTGGAGGCACCAGACCTAGCCCCCTTGATTGGAGCTGGGTGGCCTGCAGCCCTGCCCCAGTGGAGGTTTTGTAGGCGCCCAAAGCGCTACGGCACCCCGACCGTCACATCCAGATGTCCACATTCACCAGGGCTCAAGCTCCGGCACCAGGCTCAGGTACGCAGGCAGTTGGCAGGGTACGGTGCCGTACGGAGCTTGGTAGAATGGTCCTTAGGGGTGGGCTCCTCGTGTCTCCAAGGATTTTTGCCCCGGCATGAATGACAGCAGCGCAACGTCCGTCCGTGCCTCGACAACTGTTGTGTTGCTTGAAACCAGAAACCAAGAAACCAAGAAACAACATCCTCGACAGGCACAAATTAATAAACCAAACTCGCCGCCCACATCGAGATTCCACACTTGCGGCAGCACCAGCACCACCACCAGCTCAACCCGGCCCTCGTGCTGACCTGCTCGCCCCCACTACCTGCCTCCGACTTTACCGACTCTTTCGCCTCCGCCTGCACCTGCACCTGCACACCTGCACCCAACTCGATCCCAACGCGTGTGCGTTCTTCAATCTGAGATTGGCCTTGTCTCACCTCGGCCCTAATCTCGACGCTCCCCCTCATCACAGCCACCTGGTCCTCACGATTCAACACATACGCCTCCATCGGCTCCAGCCAGAGAAGAGAGAGAGAGAGAGAGAGACAGAGAGAGGCGGAAGGCCTGGTTCGGGAGCAGTCAAGTCGGAAGCTACAGCCACCATGCAGGCACCAGGCCCATCGCAACGGTCTTTGCGCCGCTCGCCTGGCGCAGAGCCTGGTCCGCCTCCCAATGTTCCCCCACGATCAATATCTCCTGCCGTCGGCATGACAGGGAGCGTCCAGCCTCGCGCTTCCACTGCCTCCAGCAGGTCGAACCAGAGCAGCGAGAGGAACAGCAGCAGTTCAAAACGGCCCAGTGTTAGTCAATCAACCCTCTCCTTATATCAGCCTGAGCCCGCACGCTTCTTCATCATGCCCATTCCCAGCGCGCATTGCTGCGACCTGTAGTGGTGACGCATTGGGCGCCATCCTCTGCGCGGCCAAACGCTATGTCTAGCTCTGAAGCGTGATCCCATGGCTTCAAATTAAGATTTATAGCCCCTTTGCTAACCCTTCATGCTTGCGTGTTAGACCTCGAGTAGCAGCTCCGCCATGCCCTTGTCCCAGATCGAGAAGAGCGTTACCCACCTGCTTGTTGCCACGAAACAACTACTCGAGACATTGACACAATGGTCCCGGGGCCAGGCGACCGATACACAAGTGTCGGATGTCTACGTAAGGCTTGGTTATGAGTTCAACATGGCTTGCCGGGCCTTCACAGCGATAAACGTCGATACCTCCGACCTCGGCAACGTCCCTGAACTCCTTCGGAATATACTAGAGGCCACCCTGAGCCAGGAAGCGAGTGTTGAGAGCCTTGAAAAGTACTTGCCAAGGATAAGAGACATAATTATAAATCTGCTCCACGGCTTGAAAAAGAAACAACAGAAGCTGCGACAGAAGCAGGCGCGCGACAAGGAGAATGGGGCTCCCGAGTCTTCCAACGGCCGTGTCACGAGCACCGGTACACAGGGGAGCAACTCTGGTGGTTTGTCGCAGATGCTGAACGAAGGCTTATCTGAGAACGGGTACCGACCGACCAGTAGCCGCGGCACAGACGACACTGTCAAAGCAAATGGGTCCCCTCGGCGATTTCAATCCCAGCGGGATGAGTCCCAGGCGACGGTCTCGGACAAGTCTTCCCTCTCGAGCGACACCATGCAGAGCATGCCCGTCGTCCCTCCATACCCGTCCGAAGATCCCGTTCCGACCCTTTCGGCGCCGGAGGAACTGGACTCTTTCCCGCCGCCGCCACCCCCGCCGAAGTCATCGACGCAGAGTGCCCTGGCAGCACTGCAAAGAGGAGGAGACTTGGAGCGCCGTGCGTCTCGAAGATACTCTGCATACCAAATATCCAAGCACCTGGGCAGTGGCGCAAGTGGTGTTCCTATGATGCCAACGCAGACTGGCCCAATACCAAACCGAGGAAGACCAGAGGCTAGGGAATCTATGCGAGCTGTACAGGCGAGGGAAAGTGTGCGAAGGAAAAACAATGACGGGTCACTGAGCGCGAGACCCGGGATCTTGTACCCCTCCTCGCCTCAGCGTCAACCCCACAGGGCATCTGGAGACAAGGAGGCACCCAAGCCACCGAGCCCGACGCCCGAGGACAGATTCAAGCCAAGCGCGACCTTGAAAGGACCTCTGCCTGATGTTGTCCCAACAATGGCAAGTGATGGTGACATCAACCCGAAGACGGAGACCAAAGAGGAGTCGAGGCCTGCGCTGCCGAAGCCCGCGACTCCTACCCCTGAAGAGCAAGGCAAGAGCTTCATGGACCAGTCACCTCCGGCCTCGCCACCGAAAGACCTCACCCTTTTCCTCCAATACAAATCTAAAGTTAAGAAATTCGTGCTCTCGGGGGGTTACGGCGAATTGACGATCGGCCGGCTGCAACTTGCATTCATCGAGAAGTTCTCATGGAATACCCATGCAAATGGGGCAGATCTGCCCGAGATTTACATCCAAGATCCGGTCTCTGGAGTGCGACATGAGCTAGAGGATCTGGCGGACATCAAGGACCGTTCCGTTCTGGTACTGAACGTGGAAGCGCTTGACGAGGTCAAGAAGCACGTGGACGACGGGCTAGGATCCATTCGGAAACTTATTGAATCCGTTAAACAGGACGTTGGGGACCAAAGCGCTGCCCTACAACGCGTGTCCGAGCGACAATCAGAATCAGCCAAGGAGATCGCAAGGCTCGCTGCTGCCCCGCCAAGCCCACCGGCGGACTCCCCCCGGAATACTGCTCTCGGTGGGCGCAAGCTCAAAGGTGGTCAGGCAGCTGAGGTGCAGACTCTGCGCCGGGATCTGGCTGTTCTCAGGCAGATGTACACCAACTTCCAGTCCGAGGTCGACAGTTCCATGGCTGCCATTCGCAGCAAGGCTAACAACGTCAAGGCCTCGGCGGCCAGGGCATCGCTTCCTGACGTCGATGGAGGCTCGGGCTCGTCATACGTGAAACAAGGGCGGAAACAGCTCAACACGGACTCTGACCGTCTCGTCACCAAGGTCGACGACCTCCAAGACCTGGTCGAGGATCTGCGCAAGGATGTGGTCCAACGTGGCGTCCGACCACTGCCCCGCCAGCTTGAGACTGTGGCCAAGGACATGCAGCTCGCCCTCAAGGAGCTCAAGAAGATGGAGGAGTACATGAGGCGTGAGAAGCCTATCTGGACCAAGATCTGGGAGAAGGAGCTCGAGGACGTCTGCAATGGACGGGACGAGGTCAAGCTTATGGAGGACCTGGTGGCGGATCTGCAGGACGACCTCGAGAAGGCCAGCGAGACGTTTGCGCTCGTGGAGCAGGCCACCAAGGAGCAGATGAAGGATGTCAACGCCGGCCAGACAAATAACACCGTGTCACGCCAATTCTCACGGGGCCTGAAGCACATTGAGGAAAACACGCTGGTGGATCCTTCAGAGGCAAAGGAGGGTGTCTTGGGAGAGGTGCGCGCGCTGCAGCCAAACCACGAGAACCGCATGGAAGCCATCGAACGCGCAGAAAAGCTTCGGCAGAAGGAGCTCGAGACACGCAACGTCAATCCGATTAAGAAGGAGCTCGTCGATTTTGTCGCGGAGGGCAAGCTGAAGAAGAGCGGCGGCGTTGAAGAGCTCGAACGGCAGAGAGTTGCCCGGGAGGAGCGCATCAGGAAAGAGGTGTGGGAGAGAATGAACGGACTCGCTGCCGATGATGTCATCGGAGAAGATGGCATCCCCGAGGGCGACGACGAGGAGTTCGAGGAAGAATACGAGGAGGAGGAGGAGATCGTGGAGGGTGATGAGTTGGAGGAGGAAGTCGAGGCGGCGGCTGAGCCGGAGTCCGCCGCCAAGGCAGCTTCTTGAGGGATGAACTCCAATCGAGAGTGAAATATCATATTGTGGGATTTTAGAGTGGACGATTTATGGGGTCTGGATGCTCACTTTCGAAGAAGAAGAAAAAGGCCCTCGACGACAGATACCCGCGACCGACCCGTTGGCTCAGCACTGCTACATTTTTTTTTGTCGTTTACCCCTTGCTTTATCTGCCCCTTTCCATCGTCTGCTTCTCCTCTTGATATCATATCGTCTCTAGACACTGCACCAGATTTCCCCTTAACATACCACTATTGTTGTACCCTATCACTTTAGCGTCCGGAGTGGTGTTCGGTGATTCAATTCCATGTTGGTGGGCATGAGGATCTTCGTCTTTTTCCGCATGGGCACTTGTGTATATCAGCCCGCCCCTTATTTTATATCTGTTTTGAAGTGTTGGAAGTTGAAGGCCGGTGTATGGTGGTAGTATGTTGATGCGTTCATGAGGACAATTTGATCATGAATTCTTCTGAACTGTATCTGCCCTCGTGACGGCGAAAACCGAGGGCGAAGTTGGTCGTCCGTCCCATCGCAGGACACCATCTTGCCCCCCTTGGACTCCTGAAGTTGGACACATCCGGCCTTCTGTAATAGATCTGCGCTCAGCGGACGGCGAAAATACCTCGCAGCGAATAGGGCCGTCAAGCCAGCCTCACGGTCGATAACACGCAGCACACGTGGGATGTCAGCTCCTGTTCGCATCAACCTACCGCAGTGATGAATGTGAGAACCCATTCAAGACAGGTTGTACGCTCGCCCCGCCCCTCAGCCGGCCCAGGTGTCCGTCCACCCCGCGACCCATTCAGGATTGCGGAACGTCTCTTGTCAACGCAGCTCGATCCTTCCTGCCGTCACTGAGCAGCGGCTCAACCAGCATCATCGCCGTCTTCCTCCTTAACAACCTCATCATCAGCTAAAAGACTCTCCAAGACCTTGAACTAGGCCCTGATATTAGCAAACAGTCACCCGCCGCCCATAGGGTGCTTCCCATCGGCCGGGTCGACGACGGTTATGGAGGTGAGGCGGAATACAGTGGTCTCCCGAGACCGTCCCAGGGGCCGAAGTTTTTGGCCTATTTGACCTTGCCGTCCCTGGAATTTGCTATAAAGACGGCGCCTGGGATGGTGTTTTCCGCAAGGGATTGGAAATTTCGGTTTCGAAGGAGGTGAGAGCCATGGTGTTCAATGTTGATGTGGTGGATATGGTGGAGGTACCTAGTATGCTGCCAGATGCAGTGCCGCCTGGGCTTGAGCGTCGATTACAAAACTTGTTACACTTTCATCACCCGATTTACTCACATTCGAGGTAGGCTTTGAATTTTTTTTTTTTTATAAAAAATTGAATTTCTTTCTCTATTAGACTGATAAAGCATCACCGGTGAAGTCCTGTCATTTGGTCGGGCAAGGGGAAACGAAAATGATCGCAGCTCCAGATGTCCGTGTTCAAAATCAATTCACCTTGCGTTTCCGACCACAGTTTCTTTTTGATAGTATCCTTGAATCGACTATCCAGGAGGGTAGGTACATAGACATGATGGTCCGCACCACGATCATGCCCATACTTCCAAGGTTCCTTGTTCGCCCTTTAATGGGCAGACTTAGAAGTAATTATGGCCCTGTATTGTTTTCCCCAACCTGATAAACTGTCTGATTAAAGCTGCAATCAATAGAAAACCAAGACTCGCACACAACACTTCAGGACGTCGTTGCAAAAGGAACGAGACCTCTGGGCATACTGCCACCGACTGTTCTATGCTGTTACTTATACTGCACCCACGCAGATTTGGAGTCTGCCATATAAGCAGTGATTCTAAGATCCACGTCTGAATGAAAGTACTATGTTTCGGAGTATCCTTCTGAACTAAGACTGGGCGGCCATAATGATTGCGTTTGGAAGAGATATGATCAGGCGGAATCAACCCTTCCAGTTGATGTTTCAATCCGAACACCAGTTCGGATGCTGATCAGGCATTCAGACCACATGACAGCCCCCAACATTGATCAATCGGATCCTTAGCTGTTTCAAATGTCAAGAATGCGTTTTTATTAGTACCTAGGTGGTAGTAGTAATTCAGTGTCAAGTTTCGACTACCGAACCCCTTTCGCTTTGCCACTCAGGGTAGACATGGGATGAACCCCGTAGCGCTCCTTCACCGGGACTCGGCAGTTGAACACGACAGACAGATTTCAGGAAAGAACCACCAGTTATCAGTTGGTACGATGTTTATGAGCGTCATATGATCGCGGTCGCAACTCCGCAGAATTTTGATATGTGACAAGTGAGCAGCTGCGTGCGGCGGATCCCCAGATGCATCGTCATCTTGGCCTGCTTGGATTTGCGCCCACGAGTGGACGCGCTTGCGGATCGCTGGTTGCGGCGCCTCCACAAATGCATACTACTATCTTGGCTTAACATCAGCCTGATATTCAATGACGTGCTGAGACGCGCTGCGCTGCTCCAAGCAATTGAGGTTCGGATATATATTCATGTTCTGCCTCAAGTGCTGCCCGAGTCGGCTCTTGGCACTGAGTACATATGTAAGTAGGCTGCACCACTTCCGGACCGGCAAAATTACTTGTGCTGTTGGTAGTAGTACGTGACGGACGGAGTCGACGGACGAACTGTCAAGATGACTTCAGTGTGTGCAAAAAAGGGGAGCAATGATGGTATCATTACATGTTTGCATGCTCGGTGTATCACATCTTTTACGGACCCAAGACACTGCTCCCATGCGTGAAGGTTTGGATCAAAACGTGCCAGTGCTCATGTTGGCCGACTGGTCAACCGTGCTTGCTGGTGCAGACTTTGTGGTGTGGTCCCCGGCTGCTGCCGCAATAGAGTTTATGTATGGGTCCAGTCAGCGTGGTGGAGTAGTAGTAGTTGCAAGCGTGAAGATTGTAAGAAGTTTAGAAAATGCTTTGTTCTATCATACACATGGTTGGCATACTTGGATCGGCTTCAGTTTGTGGCAATTACCTACCTAGGTAGGTAGCCTCAGGGGTACGATTACAATATGTATGTTGGGGATAAGACAGACAGCACGAGAGGCACAAATTCTGGTCCGGAAAACAAAAGACGCTCATCATAGGCAGAAGAGCGATGAACCAGCTGTGGATGAGCAGTGCCCAACTTGGAACTTAGGAGTCTTGGCCAGGCCACGCCGGACCTCTCCAAAGTCTTAGGCCGGACAGCCCGTGCTACTCCTCAATGACGCCCTGATTGTTTTAGAATGGAAAGAAGCTGAAATGCGAGGAAACACGAGGGAAGGATTTAGCAGGAAGTGTACCGAATCCTGTGGCTGCTGCTGTTGATTGGTTTGGCCAAGTACCTTAGGTAGGTAACGGACTCTGTCTGAGCGCTGATGAGGGTCCGGGACACCGGGGGCTCTATCCAAAGTTGGGTTGATGGACGCCCCCCCCCCCCACTTCCCCAAGACCTAGCGTTTCGAAACGTCGCTCCAGTATGTAAACCGTTGAGACATTAGTCCAGAGTCCAGACGGACGGGCCGATCCAACCTCTGAGCGCAATGGTATTATTGTCAAAGCCCACATGCAGGCAGGCTCTAATTCCGACGAGCTCCTGAGAGGAAGTCCCGAACACGCGGATTTGGAACGCCTTGGGGCTGCACCATCCACCCATTCCGGCACGGCGACCGAGCCAGCACCTGAGCTGTGCGTGCTCGAGATGACTACCACCGGGTACTCGTGTGCACCGGCATCTCCAACAATGTCCGTGGGTGCCACCGTGCCGTGTGGTTGGGTCTGGTCTGGCCTGGGTGGTGGGGGCCCTTGCAGTCCGGGCGGCGGGCGAGGCGGGCGACGATGTAGTTGGAATATGTGTAGTCTAAAGGATCTACTCGGTAGATATTTAAGTATAAATTCGGTCGACCACTCTTTTGCTATCTTGATCTGTATTTGAGCGAGACAACATCACATCATTTGACTTGCGTATTCTCACTCGACACACGACACACACGACACACACGACACACAGACAACACCACCAAAAACACACACAACACCACCAAAATGGCACCCGGCTTGATAGAAGAGACCCCCCTTCCTATCAACGGATCCAAGGGCAACACCGTCGAGAACGGCAAGCACACGATGGCTGAGGAGGCCCTGGACGGACCTGCACCCTCCAAGAAGGGCAAGTACAATGCCATTCCCGGCCCCCTGGGTCTGGCATCTGCCTCTCTCGAGGGTAAGGTTGCGCTGGTGACGGGTGCTGGTAAGTCGACCATTTTAATTCTGCTAGTATTTCTTAGGGTTCCTCTTTTGAGGTGCATCCTGCCAAGCTATCGGGTCGGTTCACGGGGGAGGAGACCCTGGCCAGGGACCGACGGACCGCGGGTGGGGAAGTCCGCAGCGGTACAGATTACTGTGACACTGCAGCGGTCGGACCCGTACCCTAAGAGATCAGCCGCTGCCCCGACCCACCCTTGACAGGTTTCAGCTACGGATTTAAGAAAGAGACAAGAAAGAAGAAAAAGAAAAAAGAAGGGGGGAATTAAAAAATTACAAACACACAAAAGGATCACTCACAATGCTGACATGACGTCTGCCTAGGCCGTGGCATCGGCCGTGAGATGGCCCTCGAGCTGGGGCGTCGCGGCGCAAAGGTCATTGTCAACTACGCCAACAGCAGCGAGTCGGCCGAGGAGGTCGTGGCCGCCATCAAGAAGGCCGGCTCCGATGCCGTCTCCATCAAGGCCAACGTCTCGGACGTCGACCAGATCGTCAAGATGTTCGCCGAGGCCAAGCAGGTCTGGGGCAAGCTGAACATTGTCTGCTCCAACAGCGGCGTCGTCTCCTTTGGCCACGTCAAGGACGTCACCCCCGAGGAGTTTGACCGTGTCTTCAACATCAACACCCGTGGCCAGTTCTTTGTCGCCCGCGAGGCCTACAACAACCTCGAGGAGGGCGGCCGCCTCATCAT
Organism: Diaporthe helianthi; assembly: GCA_001702395.2. Classification (NCBI taxonomy): domain Eukaryota; kingdom Fungi; phylum Ascomycota; class Sordariomycetes; order Diaporthales; family Diaporthaceae; genus Diaporthe; species Diaporthe helianthi. The sequence continues at coordinate 16,611 of MAVT02000527.1, forward strand.
GATGGGCTCCATCACCGGCCAGGCCAAGGCCGTCCCCAAGCACGCCGTCTACTCGGGCTCAAAGGGCACCATCGAGACCTTTGTGCGCTGCATGGCCATTGACTTTGGCGACAAGAAGATCACCGTCAACGCCATCGCCCCCGGTGGTATCAAGACCGACATGTACCACGCCGTCTGCAGGGAGTACATCCCCGGCGGCAAGACCCTCGACGACGATGGAGTCGATGAGGTATGTGGTTTTCCCCAGAACATCAGTGTAAATCCCCCGGTTAATTTCCACGTCATGGCTAACTCTTTCTCTTTCAACAGTTCGCTGCTGGCTGGTCGCCCCTCCACCGTGTTGGTCTCCCCATCGATATTGCCCGTGTTGTCTGCTTCCTCGCTTCCCAAGATGGCGAGTGGATCAACGGCAAGGTTCTCGGCATTGATGGTGCCGCGTGCATGTAAAATTGTATTTCAAGTTGTGGGGGCGTGACTATATAGGCAACATAGTTTGGGCTTTTCTTATTTCTGGTGTGAACGTATTGGACATGGCAGTTCAAATGGTCGCGGATCTGGGCAGGCGTTGAGGATTTCTTATATGGCACCTCATTGTATAATTGGTCGTCGAGCCTCATTAAATGGGAAACACAAGTATAGACCACACAAAGAATCAATACGTGGTTTCCCGGCAATAAACTCAATCACCAACTGACCCAGTGTGTGAAGACACGCCAACCTTGAGTCGTCCTTGACCAACGTCGGAGACGTCCACTGCCCTAGCTCAAACCAGAGACTCCGCATACGCCTTCAGGTCCTTCCCTTGTTGCTCAAACAACCCCTGAAGCGTGTACCTAGCAGCCAGCAGCGAGAGAATGAGCGGGTTCTCGTAGTACGTCTCATACGACACATATCTTGTGATCCCGGGCCCCTGGCTCACGAGGATGTTAGGATGCTCCGCAACTACGAGGGCCCCCAGTATCGTGATATTACTCCGCCAGGTGGGCAAGTCCATGTCGCCAAGCATCGTAATGACCTCTTCGCCCGTAGTATTTACGAGGGGCACGATGCCCGAGGTGGTGAAGATCATCGGCATTCCGACATACACATCCTCCGGCGTCTCCACCCCAGGTGGTAGCACCACGTCGATTACGAAGCTATTCCATACATGATACGAGCTGTAGTCGATGAGGGCGTTGTAAACTTTCTCTATCTCTGCGCATTAGTCGATAGGAGTGTTGTTTTGAGGATGATTCTGGAAAAGGCAAGACAGTGAACGACTGGAAGCGAGAGGAAGTCGCCTACTTAGAGGTGCATGGATCAACTCCTCAGTGCAAACCGTAAAGACTGCATCGGTGTCCCCGTAAGTTGGTGTTGGCAGGCTGGTCTTGGAGTCCTGGGGGCATCGGACGCTGGCCCAGTCAACCGCGGACTCGGGTGAGAATGCCAATGCGCTGTCTATGAGACTGCAAGCAAATGCACAAGGAATAAAGGTCGAGAAATACATTTGAGAGACTCTGAAGATTGTTTTCTGAGACGTTGGAGCAGCGCACCCTAGGATAGACGTCATCCTAAAGAGGGAGGAAAACCTGTTCTCGTATTGGCTCTGGTCATCACGGGAGCACTGATGGCCATGCGCCCTGAGTGCACGAGCATATGCACCCAGGGGCAGTAGTGGATCCTTCGTTCAACTGCAGTGGCTCGACACTTGATATGATCAGCACTAATTCAGCTGCTTCCGGGCAGAGGGATGTGCTACCCCCCGAGTGGTTCAAGATGCCCAGGTGCCATACGTGGTATGGTATTCATGCCGTGTAACCAGGCGGGTCAAATACCCCAATTATACTGACCAAGAAACTTATTTTTGAGGCTCTTGGGAACCAATAGAAGTTATTTTGAGAGGCAGATTTTTTAGCCAACTGAGGCCTCCATCCTGCTCTATGGCAGGTTAGAGGTACGGTTATTGGTGGTTTTTTTTGGCGTGTTTGATTGAGCCGGTCCTGTTTTTCTTGCTCTCGCTAAAGCTTTCTTTCCCTTCCTTTTCTTCCCAAACAAGTGCTTCCCCATCCGCCGCCTGGCCGCCCCTGAACTTTGTACCTAGGTATTTGGTTGCTCTTCTGATTAGAGTTGCGCTTCTCACCACTGAACCACATTCTCTTTTCTCTATAGGCAGCTGCTACTATGAAAAGTCGATGCGCTCAAGTTCAAGCATAGCTGATTGTCTAACCACAAAAAATGAAACTTCCGAAGTCTTCAGGCACAATACAGTTTTCATTTTAACTATACATTCATTCGTTAGTTATCTTCTTAGGTTTTTAACCACCTATAACTAGCTTATATCTTAGCTATAAATGTAATAATTACTAAATATATATACTTAGACTTTACCCTTATAAGAAGTATTATCTTCTTCTTTTAAGCTTATCTAGTTTTATTATAAATCTATATATACCTTAAAGGCGTGTAGTTTCTTTACATAGTAGTAAACGCTTAAAGACCTAGTATTTCTCATTTTAAAAAAGATAATATTAAACGACTTTTTTATTACTAAGTAGCTTTAGCTATATATAGTATTAACGAGACTAGAAAGTATTCTATAAATAATATTACTAATAAGGATTATTTCTAAGTACTTTAAAAGCTAATAAATAATAATGTAGTTTGTTAAATATTATATTATATAAATAATTAATAAGGTAAACCTAACTTATTTATATATAAAATATTAATTATCTTACTTAATTAAATTATAATAATATACTAAATTTTATTATATAAAGTAGATTTCTTATTTACTATTTATATATTTTAAGTTCTTTTACTTAGCTAAAATTCTAAGAAGTAAGTTTTAAGGATTTAATATCTCTCTTAAGTACAAGGTTAAAAGACTTATAATTATTTATTTTAACTAAGTTAATCTAACTATCTACTATTCCTATAACTAGGGTATTCTCTAATTTTATATAGTAGAGCTTCTTTTTAAACTTAGTTAACTTAGTTTTATCTACCTTTTTAGTAGAGTACTTTATAGGAGCTTTTATATTAAGTTTAAGAGCTTTAGTAGTCAAGATATATTTTAATTTTCAGTTAAAATCTCCTAGTATATTAAAAAATGTATTAACTATCTTTATATTTAATACATTTATCTTAAAGTAAAGAACTACTTTAGTATAAAGATAAACTTATTTATTTATTTTTATTTTTATTACGAGCAAGCTATTAAAGCTATACATTTAAATAATAGAATATAGTTACTTTACTTAAGGTCGTTTTAGTAGTAGTTAATTTTATTACTTTAAAGTAGTCTTGTAAAAAAAAAATATTATAAGTAACTTATCTAGGATATATGTAAAAGAGTAGAACTAGAACCTATAAGGCGATAGCGGCTTTTTAATACAACCTATTTTAAGTAATTTAAAGGCTTAAGTTATATAATAAATAGTATTTTTACTTAGTACCTAACGGCGTTAAACTAGTAGCTCGTAAACTATAATAGCTTTAACCTTAACATTACTAGTGTAAATAGGTATAACTTAACGCTACGCTTACTTATATATAACTTAATATAAGTTTCTAGGCTTATAAAAGTAAATTCGAACGTTACCATATAAGATTTCCTATATAGTAAAACTTATTATATTATATTTTTCTAGAATACTTACTATAGTTTTCGCTTAGTAAAAGAATATAAGGAACATAAATACTTGATTAGAGTTTAATATAACATATCCTTTTAAATAAGTATAATAAATTTTAATATATACCAAATATTTTAAAAACGTTAAAGTTTACTTTATATACCTATTTATAGCTAAAAGTCTTTATTTAGTATATCTATATATATATATAATTACATAGTATAAAACTATGCTTAGTTTACTTAGTTTAGTATTATAACGGTTAAAGCTATTATAATTTATAAAGTAGTTTAACGCTACTAACTACTACGTGAAATTGTTCCTTACTATTAGAGTTCTAAAACTATAGTACTTATACACTTATATACTTATACACTTATACACACACACATACACATATATATAAGTGTATAAATGTAGTTTTACTTATATACTTATATACTTATATAATCTTCTAAAAATAACCTAAATATTAAAAAGTTCTATAATAAAGAAATAAATTCTAGCTATATATTTATGTATATTTTCTTGTCTCAGCTGTAGTAACTTAGTAGTAATTAATAAATGTATTTAAAATATAAATTTAAAGAAAATGGAAAAGTATTTATATATTTAAAAGTAAGGCAGCTATTAAAAAAATAACTTATACGTTATATTTAAGAAAGTTTAGAGTATATTATATAATGTTTTATTTTATAAATTATATTCAATATTGTAGAAGTATATAAGTGTAGTAACTTATATACTAATATACTTATATAAAACTATACTTATACACTTATACACTTATAAAAAACCACACTTATATACTTATATACTTATATATATATAAGTGTATAAGTTACTACTTACCTTTATAAATTTATATAAGTAGTTGTTATAACTCTGCTTACTATATAACTTCGGCCTTTAAAAATTAGTTAATAAGAATAAGTAATATTAAAAAGCTATTAATACGCTAACTAAGTTCGAGCTTTAGGTTTTAATATCTATCTTAGAAAGCTTCTCTTATGAAACTACTTAAAATTAATTATGTAAAAAAGGTTAAGATAAGGTTATATAAGCTAACTTTATTCTATTATCTAGATACGCGGCTTTTATAGCTTAGAAATATTAATATAAATAGATATAAATAAGTAAGTTTACCTCTTTACTAGGGTAGCTCTAAGCTTTAAAGTTAATTTATTTACTTTGAAGAAAGTTATTATATTCTTAAAAATACTAAGAGACCTAATATTAAAGTTTTAATATACTTAAAGTTTTAAAAATGTTTAATTTAGGTTAGTTTAAGATACTTAAATAATAATTTGTTTTTAAAAAGCTTTCGCTATAGAAACCTAAAAAATATAGTAGTAATAAATACAAAGTTTAGTTAAATTACATTATTAAAACGAATACGTGTAAGTAAAATATTGATTATATATCTATTTTAAAGTTATATTATCATAAATATTTAATGTATAATTATTACCTAATTGTATAATTAAAAATACATAATATATTAAATTTACATCGCTATATAAGTTTTATAAATATTCTAAAAATAAAACCCTAAATTTTTAGTTTGAATTATTAAATTATAACCTTAATAAAAGTTCACTTTCTATAAGATAAATGTTTTAATTAATTAGTGCTAAATTTTAATTAATTTAATTAATTTAACCTATTTAGTTTATTTATTAAATATATTAAAAAGAGTTTCACGAAATACTTTTATTAGGAAGTTAAATTAGTTTAATTAATATTTAAAATTGTATTTAAGGTTTAATTTAACCATTTCTATTTTTAAAGACCCATAATTATATAATAAGTTATACGTTATATAATAAGTAGTAGTACTTATAACCTTTATATAATATATTTATTATGTCTAAATTAAATGTAAGCTCTTTACTACTTAGGTACTTTAGTAAATTATTATAGAATTAGTATTTAAAATTAGAGCTAGGAACGTAAAGCCTTCTCTATTAAATTAATCTTAAAGATTTAGGTATAACGGAGCTTAACTTAAGTCATTATTATATATATTAACTGTGTTTATATTATAGTACTTTAGGTATTATAATAGTATTCTAGGGTAGAGTAAATTAAGCTCGCACTTCTCGGAAAGCTTCGCGTATATGTAGGTTTTAAAAGCATTATTACTAGGAATAAGAAATTTAAAAACCTTCCCTTCCTTTCTTCCTCCTCGTTCTTTATCTTATAGTTAACTTAAGTTTACTTTAATTAACGTATTCTTTTACCACCTTTTAATAAATTTACAAGTTATATATTATATATTTATTAAGTTATTAATTTAAAATATTATATCTTATAAATATAAATAATAACGTTTTATTACAAGTAAAATGCCTACGCAAATACATTAATATTAATATCGATATTAATATAGTTAAATGTGAAAAAGTAATATTTAAATAATATATTAATTAAAAGCTTTATTTAAATTTATACTCTAATTAATAATAACTTATATTATTAAACCTTTTTCTTTTTTGTTGTATTTTAATAGCTATTTATACTTATATATAATATTTTCTTAGAGTATTTAAAAACTTTTATTAAAATACTTAAAGTAATACGTTTCTTGTAGCTTAGGGGGTTAGCACATGAGATGGGTCTCCCACTCACCTTCTATGAAGAGCTTTAGAATTGCCACCTAGGCAGGGAAGATGCGTTAAGTCTCGAACTTTAGAAGCACACCGAACACTGAAACGACCTCGGGACTCCTGCTCGGCAAGCGGGGGCTGCTAGCAGCTTGACTTTCCGTTCCTATTGGTGCCGGTAGCACTAGGGGGAAGTGATCTGTCGACTTGCTTGGAACATACCCTAAACCCAGTTCCTCCGCAGCTCCCACAGCCCGTCCAGCTCACACGTCCTGTCTACATACCTAGGTAGGGACATACTAGAGCAGGCAACGGTACTACATATATACCCAGGTACTATGGCAAAAACCGCATTCCTTGTCGATGCGTCAACATTGGGCATCATCGCGCGCGTCGCATCCGCTCTGTCGGTTCTCGTTATTGTCCGCTTTTTCTATCGACTCTACCAAGTTCGGATGTTGTTCAGAGAGGCAGCTCAGAAATATGGCATCGTAAGTCTTGCCCGAACACACACGTCACTGTTCGCCGAAATGACTGACATGTCGCGAAGCCGCTGATTCCCCACTCGTTCTTGTTTGGCCACTTTGAGATAATGGGCAAGATGCTGGCCAAGTACCCGGCAGATCTTCATGCTCAGTGTGTGCCGCTGTTGCTTGCGCACGAGTTCCCCGAGCTTGGAGAACAAGCAATTCTCTACCTCGATACATGGCCGATCTCCCATCCAATGTTGGCCGTATTTCACCCGGACATTATGGCACAATTTACCCAGGTTAACTCTAGGCCAAAGCACTCTCAAATGCGGGAGGAGTTCCACATACTTTCGGGATGTAACGATCTTGTCAACCAGGAAGGTCAAGTTTGGAAGATGTGGAGAAGTATATTCAACCCCGGGTTCTCGGTCAAGAACTTGATGTCCTTAGTACCGGCTTTCTTGGAGGAGATCCAGGTCTTCCGGGATTGGCTAGATGAAATCGCGGACAGTGGCCAGGTCGTCCAGCTTGACGCCAGAGCCATGCGAGCGACGGGAGATATTATTGGGCGGGCGATACTTGTGAGTATAGAAGCCATGCAGGCAGACCCGGTCCACCTCAATCGCCCTCGAGACGTCGTACATATATGTACCTAGGTGCCTACCTACCTAAGGTAGGCAGTCACGCGGCCAATTTTTGACACTGTCTAGGGACAACGATTACACTGCCAGGATGGAAACAACCCATTCTTCGAGTCCTTAAAAGAGGCAATCAGCTGGATTATCGCAGATCACACCCCAGCAATGATTCTCAAGTCCATGAACCCTCTCAGACGCTTAAGCTTCTGGAACGCCAACCGCACCATGAAGAACTACGTCAAACCGAGAATCCAACGCGGTGTTGCTGAGTATGCGCATAGCAAGGGTGACTCTACAGGTCCCAAAACCATATTGTCACTCGCTATCAAGTCTTACGTCGATGAAGTGCAAGGGTTGGATGGTATCGCGCAGGTTGATCCCTCGTTCGTCGTGATTGCGGTCTCTCAGATCAAGATGTTCATGCTCGCGGGTCACGATACCACCGGCTCTACCTTGTGTTTCCTTTACCACCTTCTCAATAAGAACGAGCGGGCCTTGGAGGCCATCCGGGCCGAGCACGATGAGGTCTTCGGGGAGGATTCGACTGCTGCGCGGGACAAATTATCAGCTGATCCACAGCTACTTAACCAGCTGCCGTTCACAGCTGCCGTCATTAAGGAGACCCTGAGGCTTTTCCCCCCGGTCGGGACGGTCCGCCAAGGCTCTGAGGATTTCTTCCTCACGCACCCGGACACAGGGATGCGATACCCGACCAAAGGGATGATGATCTTTGGCTGCAGTATTGCAGAGCATCGCACTGAGAAGTTCTGGCCTCGGCCCAACGAGTTCGTCCCGGAAAGATGGTTTGCAAAGGAAGGCGAACCACTATACGTCCGCAAAAATGCTTTCCGTGAGTTTTTGATCCTTACATAAATCTCCTATGAAGTTAGCTCCTGAAGCCGAATGTTTACTGACTTCTTTTCCGCAAGGCCCCTTTGAACTGTAAGTACTGTTCTACTCCTTTTAAGCTTCCTCAAGTCCGCTTCCCCATCTTCGATGTCTCGGACTCTCCCAAGACGCAAGATTTTTGGCTTCGGAGCAAGTGACTAACACATAGAAGAGGACCTCGTAATTGCATTGGGCAGGAGCTGGCTCAGTTGGAACTCAAAGCCATATTGGTGATGACTATCCGTGACTTCGATATTTCGAGTGTCTGGGACAAAGACGACCCGGAATGGTTCGGAGATAAGGCGTACCAAGGCACCCTGGCCACCGAGATAACGGGCCACCCGAAAAAGTATATGCCTGTCAGAGTGCTGAAGAGGAAGTAAAATCATCTTTTGGTAGTTCTTAGAAGGTCCCACATATAGTGTACCACCTGGGCAGTGAGTGCTGCACAGTTCCCTAAGACACTGCATCACGTGGAGCACCGTCCTGTGGAAACTGAAACAGACCTTTATGGAGTGACTGAGTAGACTAAAATTCACCAAGATGTGAGCTCTTCTGTGCGTTACGTCCCATTGATGAAAATACGATTATGTGGCTTGAGTGACCGGCCGACATCGACGAAGGGGCCTCAACCTCGGCCACCCTAGTTACCTTCATCGGGTCTTGACGAGTTGCCGGAGCTCAATGGAGGCCGACAGAATCCGAAATGAGATTCTAGTTGATTAAGCCGGCGGAGTGATGACCAAGAAGTATCTTGGGCTAGGCATGGGTCTTTTGACAACTGGATGCCCACGGAATACGGTGGTGACCTCGGGACTGGTCTGATGGACAAAAAGTCGACTTGAGGCTGCATGAGACATCCCAGGGTACATCGATATCCTGTGCCGCCACTGCTGAGACCACACTACCTGTATCAAGGAGATTACAGGATATTTTAAAGTTCTATCACCTTGGAGTGTCTGATATGGATCTGGCTCCCTGAAGTTCAGCGCCCAAACATCACCGGGCATAACTGGCTTCATTCAACATGGGCAAACTTGGACAGTAACTTTAGTGTCCGAATGCTGGGTTTAAATGATCGGGGTAGCACTTGAGCATGAAACATAGGAGATAAATACGTACATGGTTTTCTACAACTATTCCTGGATTAATGAAATATGCGTTGACATGAATGTTGAGACCTCACTATTCAGTATACATATGTACTATTTGTGCGGTTTAACGGCGCCCCTGAATAACAGTAAGAAGGGCATGCATATGCACATTGCATCATTCAAACAGTTTGCCATATTTACACCAGTGCGTGATAAGTATTTGACGAAAAAGACTGAACAACATTACCCAGACTTGTCTTAACGTAATTGGGCAGTTGGACGACTTAGCACGGTAAAGAGAACTATGGACGAAAGAGCACCTCCTATGTCGTGTTTTTACCACTTTTATCCGCATTGTATTTTTTCTTCTTGAAATAATCAATGATGGGTCTTTGAGCATACATGCCAGGTACAAAGGTGTCGTATACGACTCCGGACATGTACGGAATACTTAAGTAAGAACGAAACCAGGCACATAACGAGAACATGAGTCTAAATTAACCTAACTGTCAATTTCATAAGAGAAATACCTACAATCTTGTTCACATAAAAAACCAAGGAATTTGCAATTCTCGTCGGAATCAAACCGCCACCTTACTTAAGTGTAAACCAGTGAATCCTATTTCGAGGAGTTCTCACGTATGGAATCTAGCTGCTCGTGACGCTTGAGAGCGACATCAAATGTCACGTATTTGCTCTCATCGCCGTCAGCAAATACCTCATACAGAGCTGCAACGTTCCTGACCGGCCCAGGGTGACCTGCCTGCCACTCCTGCCATTGCCACTCTACTGGCCTGGTCTCTCCTGTCGCCCGATCGTGCCATTCGATCAAAGCACCATCGCCTTGGTTAACATAGCGACCTTCATAAGTGAGGCGCAAACTTCCCTTCTCCCCGCGGATGGTCCACACAAACCCTGGCTGCTTTGGGTCTGGGAATGATGTTCCGACTCGCCATGTAACCACCAGTTTAGCGTCGTTCCTGGTGAACGTTGACTCCCGGCAGTGATGCCGTCACGACGACCAAATCCGGAGAATTCGCGGGAATATCTCCTACAGATTCGCCACCCGGACGATCTAAGACTGGGATCCTGGGATTTTGAATCTGCTTCAAGGCATGTACGTCTTTGGCGTCGCCAAGTACGTATTGGATAGGATCCCAGGCTGCGAGAGGTATGGGTTAGCCCAACAGATTCCAAATCGTAGTATTGGCGAAACGAAAGTGAACTGGTACTTACTGTGTCCAAAAAAAATTGCATAAAAGCTGGCGCCAGACTTTGGGTCGCCAAAGGACTCCATGCCTCGGAATACACTATCCTGGCCCTCTTCAGTGGCGTTGCTGTTGACTTGGCTGTTGATGACTTTTCCAATGGTTCCGTCGGCCAACAGTTCCTTCAACTTGACAAAATACGGTGCAAGCCTGGCCTGGGCAACAACAGCCGTCCTGCCACCGGCTTTCTTTGACAGATCTGCCAACTCTTTTGCCCTGAGAGTATCCTCTGCCAGTGGCCACTCGACAATGACATCCTTGCCAGCTGCAACGCTTGGTCGAACTGTATCGTAATGCTTGTCCACCCGGACACTGCACACAACCAGGTCGACGTTGGGGTCCGCTGCGAGCTCTTCCGGTGCGCCGTATGTGCGGATGCTGTCAGGATTCGGGAGGCTGAAATGCTCCACAGATTCTCGAGCACGCTCCGTGGTGGATCCGAGCACGGCGACAATTTGATAGCGTTCTTTTCCACGAGGCGAGAGGAGATAAGGTAGATGGGCCGCTGCAGCCCAGCCAGATCTCGACTTTGCAGAGAGGCCGATGAGTCCTACACGAATGGGAGCCATGATCTTTGTTCTACTGGTTGTGACAGAGACCGAGTAAAAAAATAAAGCAATGGATCTTGGAAATATTTATATTTACTCAACCAGGTGCAATGCGTCTAGCAATAGCATGCCTATTTTCTAATCTATCACGCGACTGTAGTCTCCCCGCCCAGGCGCCCAGAATAGTGTTCACGCGTATTTCTCATCAACCTTGGAAATGCACCACCCCCCACGAATTTGGGGTCAAGGAGCTAATGGCCTAAATCATGACCGCTTGTGAGCGACAGGTGTACAGTGATTTAAAATCGACTAGATCACGTGCCTCCAAAGTGGGGAAAATGCGGCCGCATGCGGCCGCGATGAATGCCCAAGTGCTCCGAGTTGACGAGTTCCTCGCCGCGATGGCAACATACTGGGTCTAGGCCTCTTAGTGAAAGAGAAATTGCAATTTCGGTGTGATTTAGTGCGATATAGTTAAAATGTAAGTCGAATTTTAAGTAGGTTATAACCTTTATAGTCCTAAGTTTTAAAAGTATTTATAAGTTCGACGTATATACTAAAATTAGGTTAGTTTAATACATTAAACGTCTTTTATAATAAATAATAAATAATAAATAATAAATAATAAATAATAAATAATAAATAATA
>MAVT02000528.1:1019-28339 GCA_001702395.2 Diaporthe helianthi
CCAACCAGTACGACGGTGTGAAGGATGAGTCCATTGTCTTCATCAACGCCAACCAGTACGACGGTGTGAAGGATGAGTCCATTGTCTTCATCAACGCCAACCAGGACGACGGTGTGAAGGATGAGTCCATTGTCTTCATCAATGGCAACCAGTATGACGGTGTAAAGGAGGAGTCCATCGTCTTCATCAATGCCAACCAGTATGACGGTGTGAAGGATGAGTCTATTGTCTTCATCAACGGAAACCAGTACGACGGCGTGAAGAAGTAACTAAGTTCATGGGAACTTTTTTTACTACCTAGGCAGTTGATCATTCATCTGGGGAAATTCCATAGCCAATCTCAACTCGTTTCATCAGTTCGAAAATTTCTTTCCCGTAGTGTCACTCAGGTTCCCCGAGCTGCGAGGAAATTCTACATCCCAACTAACGTCAAGTCCACCTTGGCCATCACCGTCAACTTTAGAACAGCTTGGAGCCCAGCACCAGGCCCAAGTATGCTCCTCTGGACAACCAACTCTGCCAAGTCGACCAGAGTCCTGCCTCCCATGAGCTCGAAAGCAGTATTCCCTCAGACCTGGTACCCTAGGAAGTTTTTCTGGCCACACTTAGCAACATTATCCAACATATGGCTTCACTCTAGATTGCCCGCCGTCCACGTCGAGGTTGACATCATCATAGCTGGAGCCGAGAACATGTAAGTCTAAAAGATGACCCAGATTTGCTGACATCACATATAACAGGTGGTACAGCCGGTTGTGTTGTGGCTGCCAGGCTCTGCGACGACGACCCCAATTTTGAGTATTGGCCCGCTGTTGAGGAGAAGCAGCTTGCAGGTCGTTCCGTTACCCTTATTACAGTTAGCATGCTGGGAGGAGTCTCGTCTGTTAGTGGTGTTGTTCTTAATCCGTAGACGACCCGAAGGCGTACGGTCCCTTCATACAGTGGTAAACGCTCAGAGACCCAGCGTTTGCAAAAGACACAGTGTCAAAGCTTCCACACTTAATTGTTTCAATGTGGACGCAGACCGCAGTAGCAGCTCCACATGCGTCACTGAAATGAGACGTAACTAATCTGGTGAACAAGTTGGCTCTAAGGGTGGCAATTGACTCTCAACTCAACTTTTAGCACGTTGACCAGCGGCTTAGAGAAATTGAGATACAAAAATAGAACCTTTAGTGTACTGTTTGTCTGAGCTGCCGGGCAGAGTAACAGGCCGGGTTTTTTGGGTTTTTCTTTTTTTGGACAGCCTGATGCCTTCGTGCGATGGTACCTACCCTAGGTTAAGTATCTTGTTGCCCTGCATCCTTCTGGAAATGCACATGTGACTACTAGGTCAGTGTACTACTTAAGTACTTCGCAACTCCGAGCACTTGAGTTCTTGTCCATTTCTATACAAGCATCCATGATCAACCAGACTTTCTACTATACTGTTGCACCGCAACTTGCGCCCACTGATGACAGACTCGAGTCTCTCACACACGCCTCCAAAAAAACACCAACCTCACTGCCACTCTTGCCGCCGAAAATCCATCCTGCCTACAAACATGCCCGGCGAAGATCTACGCAAATCTGTGACCAAATCCGAGTTTGAGAAAGCTCGCAGCAACAAGAGCCCACTTGAGGATCCCATGATCTGGGAGGCTGCAAGGAAGGCATTTAGTTGTGGCACCTATAAACGACCGGAACGCCGCTACTATCCCATGTCATCATCTCCCCGGCGGATTCAAGCTCTTGACAAAGTAAAGATCGTACGTATCGGGAGCCACTATAGAGTTGTCCGCAGTTCCAAGATAGCCAAAGCTACTGTCGGTAATGGAATTCCAAGTCAAAAAAACGGTCGTTCCTTGTTGAGAACCAAACTGAAAGCTCGGTGCGAATCATTGTCATGAGAACTTACCTCCAGGGTCACTGATGGCCGCAGCCTGGCCAGCAATGACATTACGAAACCTCCCAGAGTCTTGCAGACAAGTTTAGGGGTATTGGTAGCGCATCAGGTTCGGAATGATAGAGACGGGCATCTCGCCATCCTCGTCGTACCCCTCCCAGATATCATCCGCGTATGCTGTCAGCACTTGAGAACGCCCTCTTCAAAAGCGACAAGCCCAGAAGCACACTGTTCCGTACATGTATTGTCGACAATGCTTGTCGGGTATAAGTAGCCATCTCGAAGTTTGGAAACCATCAAATTGCAGTCCACATCTTTCGCTCTGAGGCCTACTTGGATGTCCACTATGACAGTCATGAGAAGCTTCTCCTCAATGTTCGGTTCCCTGGAGCCGCCTTTGAAATTCCCGGCATCGCCACAATCGGACCCCAGCAGCCACAGTTCTACGCAGGCCTTACCGCAGAGGGTAACATCAAGGCCCATGCGATTGCCTCCGTGGAATTTGGTGTCAAGCTCCGTGAGAAGTGGAATGTCGGCAACGCCCTCGCTGCCGTGGCAAGGCCAAAGCATCAGCCACCACGGATGGCAACTGCCCTTTCACCTGGGGCTTGGAGGCCGGAGTCGAACTCTATGCCAAGGCCGAAGCACCTGATTTCTTCAACTGGAAAATGTCAAAGTTCGCTCTCCCAGGGTCGGGCAAGACCACCATCAAGCCACTGAGCGAGTGTCTCGCAACTGGACGGAGGCACCCCCCCCCCCCCGGGCCGGGATGTGGTGCTTGAGCTCGACGGCTATGCGTATGATGCCAACGAGACTGGTAAGCTTATGGGACGTGAGTTAGCGCTCAGGGCAAGTATACCTACCGGTGGAGCCCTTGTTCAACGTTCCAGCCCAGGAGCTGCTGTGTCCCGAGGCAAGCCAAGGCGGCCAGCACGATGGCAACAACGTCTGCTCGACCATCAGAGGATGGGAAGACAGCCAGTTCCAGAGCGCGCTGAAAAGGCGCACCCTTCCTTCTGAGCATCTGCACACCGTGACGGTGGGGACGCGGTCGGCCGACACCAGCCGGACTGCGAAGGCGTGTGGCAAGTCGTACAAGGGCGGGATCGACTCCGAAGCGCCGCCGTACGTCACAAGTGGCACCCTGAACACTAAAGTGACCAACTTCAAGGTCTACGGCTACGCAACGACAGACTGCAACGACTACACGTTCAACGGTGACCAGCCGTACGCACCGGTATCCGAGACGGAGAAGAACTGGCCCACAGAGCACATCCTGGAGCGGCAGCTTCTCAGCCAATTTATCGACAAGGTAAGGCTGTCAAGCACATTGATGATAACTTGACCCAGTTGAAGGAAAACTACCTGGATGACTTTAAGAGGTCATAGCCGGACAGGGCAGGAGGCTGCAGATGACCCTGGGCTGGAGACGCTGATTGGAAAATTGAGAAGCTATATGAGGAGAGGACGGCGTATAAGCCTGTCTCGTGGACGAATCCCTTTTAGTGTGAGGTGTTTCGCATGAGTCTGGCAGAGTCTGTGGAGAGGACAGCGGACATGTTGGCTTGTCAATATTGATAGATAACCAAATATTCGTTGCAACCAAATTTATTGTACTCATTTTTTTTCCTCTGTCCAAATATCTGTGACAACTACCCTGGGTACCACTGGATTGGAAGACACGAATAGAGGTACCCAAGTACTTCGAGGCTGACACGTTGAATATTGCATATCGCTGTATTGAGGTAGAGATAGCCTACCAAAGCAATGTGAGCCCAGTCACGGCAGTAGTAATACCGATTTCCACAAATCAACAACAAACCTTGGTCTATATTTGTTCTCCATGATACCTCTGGAGATAATCTGCACCCCACGCGCCTCCTGTCAAATCTCTGGTAACCATGGACCGCCTTCCCCAAGAGATCATCAATCGCATCGTCTCATTTCTTGGTGGTCGGGTTGGGGCCGAGCTTGTGAAACCATGGAAACTCACCACGCTCCCTCTTGCCCGACCCCCCGTTGCGGCACTCTCAACGAGATTCCAGGCTGCCGTGGAAAGCTTGACCTTCCGAATGCTTCGAATCAAGAGCACCGACATCGCAGAGTTGGAGCGGATGTTCGACAGGTACCCCGCTCGAGGCCATGCTTTCAAGTCCCTACGCATTAACCTCGTGCTCCCTCAAACTGGACAGAGACAACAACAGGACGCGGGCGATGAATACGCAAATGACGAGGACCGTGCAGCAAACAACGCCCTTGTCACTACAGAGCTCGAAAACCTCTTTAATCTGCTATCCAAATGGTGCGGTGACAGGCCGCGCGTGAATCTGGAAATCTTAGATGTTGCCTGCTCGCGAGCTGCGGGCGACGCAGACCAGAGCACTTGCAGCGAGCTTATTAATTCCCGCTTCTCCCTCCTTAACCTCGTCAACAACGGGAGCACCCTACCACCCCTTCCATGCGTTAGGAACTTCACCATCTACCACGGCAGCAGCTTGCCGTGGCACCCCGCCGCCGTCGCGGCGCTCACGTCGAGGATGACGCGCGCCGAGCACGTCGAGTGGCAGCTAAGCTGGAACGGTGCCAAGCTATGGGGCCGGTACCACGCCATGGACGCCCAGTGGCGCGAGGCGCTCGTGCGCGCCGTCCTGGACGTTGATGAGAAGTCCACCCCCATCGTCGGCCCCTCGGTCATGCACTTTGGGTGCTACATCATGGCTTCCCGGGCCGGGGACAACGAGAGCCTCCCGGACCTGCTGCGCGCGAGCGGCGGGGAGGACCTGGTGGGCCGGGCCGTGCAGAGGCTCTCGCGGGGGTGTGAGAGCCTGTACTACGACGGCCCCGTTCATGCGTCGTTCTTTGGTGGGCCTCTACAGGCGGGGGTGGGGACGTGTTGGGAAAGGTTGCGCACGATACACATAAAGGTCGACATACGGGGACCCCATGGGAGGTGGTATTTTGGGTTCGAGGATGGTGCGCACGACAGCGACGTGCCCTTGGCCGAGATAAGCAGCCAGATGCCGCCGGGGTACGGCGCCACGGAACAGGATCGAGAGGACGCACTGGTGTTTTATGAGGACCATATGGGCCAAGACCAAGACGATGATGGCGGCCAAGACGGCGGTGGTGGTGATGATGATGATGATGATGATGGTGATGTGCGACCACCACGGAACATACCAGCCGACGCGGAACTGAATCCCCTCCTCGCCAGCTTCGCGCGCGCCTGTGCCCGTCTGCCGAGTCTAGAAGTGGCATGGCTCGAGGCTGAGTACAGGAATGTCGAGAACTGGCCTTTTCAGTCGGCGCTGGCCGCGCCAGGCACGAATCTGGGCGGCGACTGGGACGACAGATTTGCCAAGGGAGATGGGACGTGGCGGTGGTACCTTCATGTCGAGGGGGGATGGCGCCCGGATCCCGAGACGATGGGGGTCTTGGAAAATTTCGGCCGCGATGCTGCGCGCCGCACTGGCACATATGAGACTGTTG
This sequence comes from Diaporthe helianthi, assembly GCA_001702395.2. NCBI lineage: Eukaryota > Fungi > Ascomycota > Sordariomycetes > Diaporthales > Diaporthaceae > Diaporthe > Diaporthe helianthi. The sequence goes on from MAVT02000528.1 coordinate 6,394, forward strand.
TTGCCTTCCTGCCGTGGGGGATCTTCTAGGGAGGCAAGACCATGATTCGATTTCGGTCGAATGTGATGCTATGCTTGGTGATGATCGCTACAGTCTGCCGTCTGCAGCACGCTATACATAGGTATTATATAGATGGTTTTAAAAGGTATTAAAAGATGTAGAGTTAGAATCATACATAGCTAGTAGATATTAACCTATTCTTAATGTTATAAAGTGTAGGGGAAATAAGTTGTATACCTAAGGTATGTACGGGAGCTTACCGCTTAGAATTAATATACTATTTAGTTTAAATTCTTAGTCTTTATAAATATTTACCCTAGTATTATATAGATGTCTTCTTTAAAGTATCAGTTATAAGGCCTATTGTTTTTAAGAGAAAATGATTTAGTAAGATTTAGTCTAAATATAGCTATAAGGCGAATTATCTTAAAGTTAAAACTTATTATAAGGACTTAGAGTATAAATACTAGATATACCCTAGAGTATATATTCTAAAGGATTTCTCTATTAATATAATTATACTTATAGAAGACTTTAGAATATAGTTTATTCCCTAAGACTTTCTTTATTAAAGACTAGATTCACAAGTATAACCTATAGCCTACCGCATATGTAGCTAGTAACGCTATTAATAAACTTACTTTAGTTACCTACTAGTTAACAAGTTCTTACACAGCCCTAGGTCTATAACTAGGTATACTAGGAATAGCTATTCCTTATACTCTCTAGTAATGAGCATTTATACGCAGTTAAGACAATAATAAAACTTAGGCCTCTCCCTATATCTTAAATGCTAAAGTTATAGGAGATCCGTAGAGTAAACAGATACACCGATCACGATGGTAAGACTATCCCTAAGACTAACCTTATATGCGCACCCTTTCGAAAATACGATTCTTTTACATTGATATATAGTTGCTAATATCTTCTACCCTAGGGTAGTAAAGGGGAACTTAGAATCTCGAACGGGAACTAATCATGGATTTGAGATTTGCCGTCTAGCCTTTATGTTCATGTATTTAGTTATGATGACTTTAAAGGAGAGAACGATATGAAAAGTACGAACACACTGACTGTAACTTCGAATCGTTGCCACAGCTCCTATATACACAGCGGATGCAATGAAGAAACACTATAGGGAGAGCCTATAAGATCACTTAATCACTTAGACTACTGAAACTATCCCTATCTTATTATTACTTAAAGCTACCTCAGTTGTAATAGAGTTAAGAGTTTCTACTAAGTTACATTCCCAAGGGTTAATAGTTACCCCCACACCTACCTCCACACCCATTGTTGAGGCTGATTAATATCTTACACTACACGAGACACAAGAGGGAAAGAGGAACAAACTACTTCTTAGCCCAAGACAATCCTAGACACTCCCATCCTTGAAATGCCCCCCCTTTCTACAGCGCTTACATCATAAAAAGCTGACAAAACCCCCCTCTATCCTGCGCACTAATCTCACGCACACACCTGCGTAACCACCGCCATATGTGTCACACCGGAGGAGAACTTTAAGAAGAAAAAGGTACTGGGACTTAGGACTCAGGCGGGCTGAGTCTGTGCAGACACAGGATAAAGAAATATTAACAAACAGCCCCTAGAGCAAGCTTCATAGCTACTATGTAACACTAGCACAACATTTATGGTGAGTGTCTTTGGGATTCCTTTGATGGTTAGGTTACTAATTTGTGTGAGGATTTAGAAGTGTAGTAGCATTAGTTGCTGGAAAGCTTTAAGAAGAGCGAAGAACGGCACCTCTACTATCTAGCTACACTACCCATCTTCAGAATTCTTCATGCAAGAGTACAATATGGTTAAAGAACAATATTTCCTTGGGCTATGATTATGATTGCATTGACTTGCTTGGTTTAATGGGGCTATTTTGAGGGTATGTTGTTATAATTGTTATGGGTGGTTTTGTTCTTGATCTATACATATGCTTATTTAAGCGGTTTCTTTAAATGTCATAATGATATCAGAATGGAAGGAGTACACAAGTACGTTACTCAAGTTCCAGAGTACTATTGTCTACTTGAATGATTGGTCTTTTTGCTCATTGAGTACCCTAGGGTATTACAAATGCACTTTTGAGTTCTTTCACTCCTTGTTGCCTGCTGCTGCCTGGTTTCCTGTTTCCAACACAGACGCAGCCAACAGCGGTGCAAAACTTCTAAAGTTCGATCAGTGGGCATTCTTCCAAGATTGTCTCGGCCCTATTCGTGAACAAACATGCAAATATTTGAAAAGAGGGGTGGGGGCGGTTTATTCGACTGCCTAGAACAATTGCGACATCCGGAGTCTCTTCCAAATTCTGATTGACCGATGTAGTCGATACCGTACGTCACCCACCTTTGGTCTCCCCCACCTTTGAACTACACAAATTTCGGCCACACTACACAAATAGAGAACTTTTAGAGAGCTACAAAATTGTCAATTCTCGTAATACTTGTTTAAAAATAGTATTAAACTAATTGTAAAATACTAATTAGTTATTATATTTAGCTAGTCGTTTAATTGCACGCCTAGAATATTCTACTCTAAGCTTTTAAACTTTAGGCTTAAATGCTTTATTACTATCTTCTTCTACTTTGTCTTTAACTTTAACTTTAACTACTCTACGCCATTTTTAAAGCCTAGGCTTTTCTTCTAAGGCTTTAATAATATAATTCTTCTCCCTAATTTCAAATGTAGTTATAAACTTTTGGTTGGGGTTAGGTATAGCTTTTTAGCGCTTAATCTTATTTTTAATTTTTTGTTTAAGTTTAAAGCTGTAATTCTTTTGCTTAAGGATTACTACTTAGAAATGTAAATAATTTAGCTTATTTATAACCTTTTTAGCTTTATATTAAGCTAGCTAATTGTTTTTAGGTGCTGGATTTATTATATAGTTTTTTGTAATTTTATTACTAAATAAGCTAGCGGGCTTATTAGCTTTCTTGCTAGAATTCTTGTAATCTAGCTTATTAACTAGGCTATTTAGCTTAATTTTTAAATGCTATAACGCCTTTTTACAAAAGATTAAGTAAATACTTGTATATTTAAAGGCATTTTTAATACTCCTTGTAATAATAGCCTTTTAGGCTTTAAGTAAGTATTTAATAAAGTTAATCTTTTTAAAAGAAGCTAAATTAGTAAAGCTTAATACTTTTTTATCTTTAAATTAAAAGCTTGCTTAAAAATACTAAAAATCTCGTTGTTAAAAAGCTAAAGTCTATAAAAAGTATATATTAAAAGCTAATATAGGTTAATATTATGCTTATAGTATATTGTTATAAACTTAACGCTCTAATAGCTATTGTAGCTATTAAGTATTAGTAAAATTGCTTAAAATTTATTATTATTCTAGATTTTGTTTATAGCTAGGAGGAAGATATTATGAAGCTACTTAATAGCAATTTCATTGCTTATCTAGCTATTTTTTAAGCTTTTAAAACCTTATTCTAGGGGTATAATCTTTTTAAATTCTTGCTTAAACTATTATACTTAAAGGTTTAAGCCTTTAAAAATAAGCCTAGAAAGTAAATAGTAGCTTGTAGTAGTTACAAAGTTAATTACTATAATAATAAATTAAGCGGCATTTTCTTTAATAGCTATAAACTATTTCTTAGCACTTTCTAGTACAAATTTGTTATAGGCTATTAATTAAGTTAGTAAAAAACACTATTTAAAAGCTAGAATATATACTATTGCTCTTTATAATACTTCTTTTGTTAACATTAATAATTAACTTTAGTTTAATCTATTTAAAGTCTTTAAGCTTATTAAAATACTAGTTAACTATCTTAGGAGTAAATAAAGTAAATTATTTAGCTTTCTACTTTTAGCCTATTTTTAAGATAATCTTAGGATATTGTTTTTTAAAAGAGGTAAGCTAATTCTTGCCCAAGGGCTAAGTATTACCACTTTTTTTAAAAACTAAAGTTACAAAAGATTAAACAAAAGTAGCAATAAAAGCATAGCCTAGTTTCTCTTGCTAAAGAATCTAAGTGGAAATATAGTTTTTCTAGTTTTTTAATAAGCATTAAGCAAGTTAAATTTGCTTATCTAAGGGTTTATAGCCCGTTAACTAGTTAACAATAGTTAATTTAAGTACTTTATTTTGGGCAGTAGCTATATAGGGTGTAAAACCCTTATTAATAACTAAATATAGTATATTATAGACTTGTTTTTATTTGTAGGCTTTAGATTTACTATATAGCTTTTTTTAGGCGCTATAGTATATAGTTTAGTTGGTAATATAGTAAAGAAAAGAATTAATTTTATAAAGAAAACTTATTACGAAAAGTATATAATTAGGCTCTAATTCTGCTACCCTATACCGCTTGGACTCCTTACAAAACACTATTTAATACTACAGGTATATAGAGCTCTCAAAGGGCTATTGAATGACTATATAATTATTACTATAACTGTAGAATTGAGTAAATGGGTGTAAGCCGAATGCCCTTAGTTTGTGTGGTGGCTGAGAAATTTGTGTGGTCCAAAGGTGGGGGAGACCAAAGGTGGGTGACGTACGGTACCTAGGTATGTTACACTGCAGAAGTTCGCAGCAGTGGAGGTGGGGGGGCGATTCAGCTGCACAGGTTTTGGTGGTCGTTCCGCCGCCAAAAATAGGCCAGAAGGTGCATACATAGTTTTTGACTCTGCAAGGTACGGTATGACCCGACGATCGCAGCGAATGAACGCATGGCATTGGACTATTGATCTCAGCAGTCTCGGCGTCAGCCGGGATCTTCACTGATAGTTACGCAGATATCACCAACAACAGCTAGCCTACTTAAGTATAGGTACCGGTACAGCTCAGTTCAGCGCCCCCAGCGCCTATCAGCAAGAGAAGGAGGGTGGGCAGCCGAAGAGCCCTGATATATTACAAGAAGATGTAACATGAGCTGCTCGTCCGCCGTTTGTACGGTCAGACGGGTCCCATCTGTGTGCATCCGACCCGTAGCATAGATCACCACGAGACGACCTCGGGACAATGGCCGACAACTCAACACGCCCCGAGCTCGACGCCATGGGTGCCATCGGGTTCAACGGGCGCAACAACGACACAGTCGGCTTCGTATATGGGCCCAACACGCGGGGCACCATGGACATCGTGTATGGCTGCCTCGTGGTGCTCATCACGGCCATATGGACCGTCGTCCACATCAACATCCCCGCGGCCGGCGAGACGTGGTGGTGGGTGCTCTTCAGACGGTTCCGCTGGGGCTGCGTGTCCATCTTTGCCCCTGACTTCCTGACCCTGCTGGCGGCGTCGCAGTGGGACGCGGCGACCAAGTCGGTGGCGCGGATGCGCCAGCTGCCCGAGGTCGAGGCCGACGGGGAGAGGTGGCGCCTGGAGCATGCCTTTTACGCCAACAGCGGTGGCTTCCTCCTCCAGTGCCCCGACTGCGCGGCGTTCCCCGTCAACGCTGCCTCGGTGCACCTGCTCGTTTCCAAGGGCTATGTCGACCTGCCCGACATGACGGCCGATGAAATCAAGGACAAGTCCAAGGCTGATTCTTTTGCGAAGTTCGCCGCTATATTCCAGGGCTTTTGGCTTATTGCACAGACCATCGCGAGGCTGGCTCAGGGACTTCCGCTCAGCCAGCTGGAACTATTCACCCTGGCCTTTGTGGTGTCGACAGCAATGTCCTATTACTTCTGGTGGCGGAAGCCCCAGAACGTGAGCACGCCGACCGTCATCCCTTGTCCCTTCCCTGTTGCGAAGATCAGGGCTGATGCAGGATTGGCCCACGAGGATTGGACTTCGACCCCGATGGATTTTGTGGAACGCGAAGGTCGGAGGTGGCGGCGTCGGGACATGTTCCAAAATTTCGACTTGGAAGCTGCATGTGCGCCACGGCGGGCGGAGAACACCACTCCACAAGGTGGGAGAACTACAGAGGAAGAGAACAAGTTGGAGGGAGAAGTTGGAGAACGAGGCGGCATAAGCAAATGCATGGGTAGCGAAGCAGACGTCAGCCCTGTTTCTCTTTCCAACGCATTCGAAAAGGAGAAGGTCGGATACAACAGGGTGGACAGCAACCTAACCTTGGTTTGCACCCCAACCATCCCAACGCGGAGGCCATCGAAACAAGCTCCACCGCGTGTGGGAAACTCGACGGATGAGGAGGAACACACGCCCACACAGAGACAGCCAGTCCAGCGCGTGCCCGACGATGCCACCCTGCCCCCGGCAAGAATATCGCCCAAGATAATCCTCTCCCTCATACTCCCGTCCATGCTTCACTCGACGATCCATCTCCTCGGCTGGGACCTCGAGTACCCAACAGAAATCGAGCGGCAGCTGTGGCGCGCCGCGGCCGTGACGCTGACGGCGGCCTCGTGTGTCTCCATCGCCACAACACGCCTGCTGGCCCTCGTCGGCTACAGGGGCCGCTATAATCTCGTCTATTTCTGGGTTAATGTTGATTATGATGAGCCGGAGGGAGACCAAAGGGGTGGTCTGAGGCGGCTGGCAAAGAGCTTTCCCTTGATTGAAGTACTTCTTTGGCTCTCCACGGCAGGGTTGATTACTGCTCGACTCTATATCATTTTGGAGGTCGTTATTAGTCTAAGAGCGATGCCTAGGGATATATTTGTCACAGTGAACTGGATCGACTTCCTCCCGCATGTATGAGCGGCTTGATCTTAATTTTGGGGCCAGTCCTCTTCACCTTGCCTACCTACTTAAGGTATGCAACTTATTGAAGTCGTTCATAGCAATAATGACATGGACTGTTTCCATACCTACGCTACCATCATGTAGAACTTGGTCTTGACAGGTGTGCTTGTGATTATTATATTTTATTCATCCACTTAACGTTCAATGTTAAGCTTATTAGGATCATAATTCCACATATTTCACCCAGGTACCTGCCCGCCCGACTGCAATTCTGCGCTCCTCCTCCCCACTGCCAAAGTTGACCACTTCCGTGATACCTAACACGATTTGAACGTAGTAAATATATTATATATGATTACTATAAGGTAGTCTATTATCTCTTTTTTATAGCTAACTATGAGGTAGCTAGTTTACTGTAGCCATAGGGAAGCCCTGCTGCAGCCGTTACCTAGTAGGTATAGCACGTAGTTGTGCTAGCCAACACATCAATGATCACTATCCTACACTGCCCTAGGGTACCCAACACGTAATAGAATGTGGATATATCCCCTGGGTCGTAGATATGTAGACCAATCAACACCATGAACCCATCAAGATCGCCATCCGGCTCCCAACTCCCAACCCAGCAGACTGCGTGGATGGTCAACCGGTGCGATGCGGGAGGAAGTCGACATCCGGCATCCATGCTTTAAATTTAAGTATAGGGAAGGGAGCAGGCAGACCAATCACGTCCCGTCACGTCTTGATTCTGCTGCTGCTGCTGCCTCGTCACCCCACAGTAACTCTGGAGTCAATGAGTAAGTAAGTGCGTAGCTGGCAGGCAGGCAGGCAGGCATACTTACACGTATAGTCTATGTAGTCCGTCTACGGGGTACCGTACGTCACCCACCTTCCGCCTCACCCACCTTCCAACCACACAAACTATAGCAACACCATATAAAGTCAATTCTTCTCACTTATACGTATATAGCCAATTCTAACTTTATTGTAATGTTTTGTATGCTAATCTATAGCGTTTTTCTTAGAGTTAACGCTTCGAGTAACAAATCTTGGCCCGACGATAAATTCCAGGCTCTAACTCCGCACAAAAGTTCTTTCTAAATACAGCTACCTATTATGCTTATAACTCTCTACTATACGTTATACTACCCACTATAGTGCCTAAAGAAAAGCCCACTAGGCAATCTATTAACTATACAAAGTTTTAGATAGTTAATGCTTTATTTACAGTATAAGAAAAAGGTATTTTTATTTATATAGCCGCTTAAAACTATAGTATACCTAAGAGTATACTTGTTAACCTTATAACTAGAGCAAGGCTATCTAATAAGTAATTATAGCCTACCTAAAAACTATCTAGAGAACAAGAGTATAGTATATTTACCTAGATACTATAGTAAAAGAAACTAGGCTATACTCTAAGTACTACTTTTATTTAAAAGCTTATAATATCTATCCTTTAGAAGAATAGCAATATGTAGCTCTTAGGTAAAAATTAGCTTACCTCCTTTAAGAAGAGGAATCCTAAAGTAGGCTTAAAAATTAGCTACAAGTAGGAAGCTAAGACGTTTACTATATTTACTCCTAAAGCGGTTAACTAGTATTTTAATTAACTAAAAAACTTTAAATAAATAAAACCTAAGTTAATTATTAATATAGATAAAGGCGGAGTTATAAAGGGCTAAAGTATATATACTTTATTTAGCTTTATTAAAAAATAGTTTATATACTAATAATCCTATAGGCTATAATAAATTTATACTTAAAAGTATAGATAGTAGATTTATAGTTATTAAAGCTAATACTACTTAAGCCCTTATTATAGTAATCGCTTTAATTACTATAAAAAGTATTCTTTTACCCTTAGGAATTATTTTTAAAGGCTAGAAGCTTTAGTAGTAATAGTTTATAGAGCAATTTAAGAGTATTATACCTCTAGAATAGGGGTTTAATATTTCTAAGAATAGGTAAACGAGTAACTAAATCGCTATTAAATAGCTACGAGATATCTTCGTCCTTATAATTAATAAGATATATTAAAATAACGAATCCCGAGCTATTTTACTTATTTTTAACGGCTACAATAGTTACTAAAGTATAGATTTTATAACTATATACTATATGTATAACATTAATTTATATTAGCTTCTAGTATATACTTCTTATAGCTTATAGCCCCTTAATAATAAAGTTTTAAATATCTTTAAAGTAGTATTTAATAAGGTAATAAAAGAGATTAACTCCTATATAGATTTAAGTCCTCTTAGTAAAATTAACTTTATTAAATACCTCGTTAAAGCCTATAATGCCGTCTTAAAGTATACTATTAGGAATTTATTTAGGTATATAGAAATCTACTCTATCTTTTAGAAAAAAGCATTATAGCATCTAGAAATATACCTAGACAACCCTATAGAACTAGAAATTACAGGTTCTAATAGAAATTCTAGTAACAACAATACTTATAGCAAGTTTACTATTAAGAAGCTTAATAAAGACTATATAATAAGGGACTATATTATAAGTATAGCCTTAAGAGGTAATAGACTAGCTAGATATAAAGCTAAGAAAATTACTAACAAAATTAACGCCCTATAAGTATAGGTTTCTCTACTAAAAAGAGAGAATTTTAGCCTTAAGCAAGAAAAAGAGATATAGAAAAAGACAAAGCGCTAAAGGGCTATACCTAACCCTAATGTAGAGTTTATTACTATGTTCAAAATAGGGGATAAAAACCTTACTATAGAAGCCCTAGAAGTACTTCTAAGGCCTTAAAAACGTTAAAAAGTAGCTATAGTTAAGAATAAAGATAAGGTAGATAAAGATAAAGAAGATGTACCTAAGCTAAAGGTTTTAGACAAGGTTTAAGTACACAGCGGCCAGAAAATCCAACTTCCGGCTTAATATATCAATTAAGAAACTTCTTACGATCATTTTAATAGTATTATTAGCTATACATCGTATCAATTAACTAAATTATGGCTGTCTAAATCACCTCACTTTGTGTGGCGTCTTCTCAATTTGTGTGGTCGGAAGGTGGGTGAGGCGGAAGGTGGGTGACGTACGGTACAGTAGTATAAATCACCAACTCCTCTGCCGGCCAGTTCTAGGGCAGCACAACCCAACCAACCGCCCACATGTCCAGCCAGGCCGCATGCCAGTGGTCGAGGTGCTCAATTCCGTCCAATTCGGGTGATTCTGCCCGGTTAGGGGATATGGCAGAAAGACAGCATTGGATGAATGAATGGTGTGCGCAGAAAAGCAGCCATCAATCGCAGCCTACATACATACCTACACTACCTAGGTACACACACACCTACAAAGTACCCAAGTAAGGTAGCATTGATTACTCGAAAAAGTTAAGCCAGGGGAGCTCTACAGTTCCTCGGCGCCTAGCTACTGGCCCATCCCACGCGCCACAATGTCTTGGGGTTATAATTCACAATACCTATACTCCATGAAACACACTCTATCCCTCCTTTGCAGCGACACCGGAACGGCAGAGTAAACTCGAGTCGAGCGCGCCGCCCACGATCGGCTGCAGATGACGAGGGAGGTTGGGGTCATGATGTTTTACTAACTTTTATTTGACAGATCACCGAATCACAACCATGGGTAGGCAGGTATCATGGGAAGTTTATTTTTGCCAAATGTCAGACTGAAAGCCACAACGTTTTTTTAAACTTTGTGCTTGTGAGGGAGACTTAGTCATGCAGTAGCAAACAGAACGTCTTGTGAATCGTGTCATTCGTCTCAGTAATTACTGCTGTGTGAACTTGGTAAAAGACAGCGGCGTCGTCGTCGTTCTCGCGGACCCAGAAGCGAAGAGATCCTTCAGTATTACTGTTTTATACAGTACATGATTACTCATACCAGTAGCCCCGCCCCCGTCAAGTACACCGACCAGACCTGTGCTACGGGCCGTTCCTGTCGTATTTACTTTTCCAAATCAATCCATCGCTCGTTGCCAAACTCCTCCATGATGCTGTTGGTGCTGTGAGACCGCTTGATGATGAGCTGTCTTTTGCATCTGTATCGATATATAGTGATGCTACTTTTTATAGACAGAAAAAAGTAAAATGAAGGGGAAAAAATCATAGAATAAAGCGGTTTAATAAACATGTATCGCGTCGGTGCTCAGTGGGCCTTTTTGGCGATGTTCTTGGCCCCGGTGGCTGAACATGCGCTGCACAACATCGCCGAGAGCGGGGATGTGGTGAGTCTTCCTCGAGTGCCAGCGCTCTTTGATGCAGTCGTCAACAAGTGCGATCAGGCCGGTCGCAACTACTACGCTATTTGATGTTAGTGACTGGCGCTATCAATGTGGCGTCATCCAGATGTCAGCCATGGACTTACTCAGCAACGTCTGTCACGGCGTCAATGATGGACTGGTCATTGATCCACATGAAGCAGGGTGGGACCCAGCCCCCAGAGCGCTCGTCGTCCTCGACCTGGTTCGGCGAACGGGTCTCTTGGACAATATGGGCGACGGGTGTGCTCTCGCCGTCGCGCAAGAGATGGAAGGACACAACGCCGTCGAGGTGCTTCTCAACGACGCGCTTCCACACGTACTTGTGGCCCCACCAGTCGAATTCGTAGCGCTTGTTGTTCTTGCTCTTCTGGCCTTTCCTCGCCACATCCACGCGCGCGTAGTTGCTGAATTCTAGCTTGATGGAATTCGTGGGCTGGGGCCTCTTGTGATCGCCGTCGGAGGCGCGGGAGTACACGCTCGCGGCGTCAAAATCCGTTTCGTAAGAATGTGACGTGCCGGGGCGCTTCTCGCGCTTGGACAGGGAGCCACCAGAATCTGCGCGCTTGGACTGGGGTCTGGTCATGGCCTTCACGGCACTAGACATGGACCGCTGGAGGGAGGGCCTACTTGCCGAGGCGGGCTCGACAAACTTGCGCTTCGAGTTGCAGACCTCTCGGCCCGAGTCACGGCAGTATCGACGGAGTGAGAACTCTCGTCTTCCCAGGTCATACATGCGCAAGTGAAATAGCTGGACGGCGGTCCTCCGCCTCCCAGGCACGATGGTGTCGACGCGCAGGTTCATGTTTCCGTCCGTGGTGAAGTCATCATGCCTAATCGACAGTCGGTTCATACTGGGAAACAGCTGAGAGAAGTCCTTGGGGGTTGAAGGGCGCATGTTGGGTTCGGATATCTCATGATGGTAGGCAGGCAGAGGGGGGATGTAGTCAGATTCACTGCCCCTGGCCAAGTCTTCCTCCCGCTCCAAGGCCAGGTCCTCTTCCGATGCATCGGTTGACGCATAAGTGTCGACAGAAGACCGAGGATATGTCGACGTGACTGGGGAGAGGTCCTGGCTGTCGACATACTGGACGTAGGGTCTGCTATAATTTTCGGAGGGCCTTGAAGTTGTGTATAGTGAGGTGGGGGCTGTTGACCGTGAGCCGTAAGACTCACTGCTCCTCCGGTCGTAGGAGTCGTAGCTCCCCGAGGAGCCTTTCCTTGGTGTATCTGGGGGCATTGCGACGGGCCTTGTTCTGGTGGCAGATGCGCTTGCTAATCCTCAGGGTGGTGGATGGAGGTCGCTTTATAAGAGCGATGGGCAGGCCGCTAGGTCATAAATGTGTGGTACCACTGCGTTCGCAACCCAAATGCAGGTCGAACATGGGCGCCTCGCTGATTTAGGCGGCACTCGACGTTGACAGGGTTGGAATTTAGGCGTCAAATATGCCAAATGGAGCGGAAAAGCCGCTGGGGGCGGAAAGCTGGGGCTGTAGTATGCGCGGTTGGATGTGGTGTGTGTGTGTGTGTGTGTGTGTGTGTGTGTGTGTGTGTGTTGGGTGGCTGCGCTCCCTTTGTGTTTGGGCAGACTCGAGCAGGGGGTGTTGGGCGCACGGCGTGACGTTGACGCTCGAGTGGGAATTTGAGCTGTCAGATAGACCGGATCTGGGGTGTCTCACAAATCGAGGCGGGTGGAGAAGCCGTCAATGGCAGCATATCTGTTGAAAGTGGAGCTTTTTGAAGGATGCAGCTGAGTGTTTTGGTTCATGTGGGCGTGAGTAAGGAAAGGTGGGAGCATATACGGGTATATGAAGGCGGGCGTGGGGAGCACAAGGGCAATGGGATTTGTAACGATGTACTCCGTACTGTCGACGCCTCAGCAGGACAAGGGCAGGAAGGGTATGGAGCTTAGAGAATTGACCGAGACCGAGCGACCACGAGTGCTGAAGAGAGGAAACGAGCGACAGGCCGCGTGCTGATGCATCTTCGTCGTTGGCCCACGGGTGGGAGAAGAACGTGCCACGGTAGGGTCCCGAGACATGGTCCAACCTTGTTGCAGCTGCGAGGACGGGCGGTTGCGGGAGCACGCGCTGTCGGCCAGCGGGGAGACTAGGCGGACCGCCCAGAGGTCCAGCTGCTCGGATGGCCTGGCATCCTTGCATCACGCAGCAAGCTCTGCGGTTTCTCTGTTCACTGTCCTTACTGTTCACGGTTCGGTAGACTGCTGCTGTGCCTCGGTCCATTTTCTAACGCTGATGGTGATTGCCACTGGGCTTGTCATACACGCCGCAGGCCTTGTGTGAGGATGCCGTGGACTGCCACCACCTGCCAGACAACCGATGCTGCTGGCTGGTGCACTAGACTGCTCTGGTTTTCATGTTCACAGTCTGCTGGGGTAGGTAGGGTGACATCGCACCCGCACCCTTCCGCGGTGCAAGTCGGCGGCTGGCAGTGACAAGCAGATGCAGCACTGCCCCTCTTGGTAATCTAGTGATAGCAACACACACATCCACGTCTCGTCTACATAGTTGAGGAGAGAGGGTGGCCATCCAGCAAGGGATCGCCCTGTCTGCGTGTTCGCCGTTCGGAGACCACTGCAGACCTGACGCCGAGCCAACAAGCAAGGCCTTCAAGTTGGAGCGCAACAGTACTGTAATAACGCGCGTGTTTTTGGGCTGGTGCACAGCTGCACAGCCGGGGAACAGCGACGCCTGTCTCCGTCGGCGAGGGTGTGTGTGGGGGAGGGAATGGTCGGGCCTGGCCTAAATTGTTTTGATCCCCCATCCATATCATCCGGCTGTGCGAAATGCCTCAAGGCTCACTCACCCTCGCGGCCCGACAGATGGGCAATGGCTACGGCGATGGCGATGACCGTTTGCATCACACAACGCTATCATGCCCACGAGGAGGTCGGTTGGCCAGACGCGTCGACGGGCTAAGAGGAACGAGCGTGGGTTGGAGATAGGTGTGTGTTAGGCGAGGTGTTGGCGCCGTGAGCTAGCCTGATGGAGGAAAAAGGTTTTTCTGCGATCAGACTTTTCCGGTAGGGACGATGGGAATGGTCAGCCAGACAGCCCAGACAGTCCCAGACTGGAGCCAGCAAAGAAGAGAGATCCGAGATGGAGGGCAGAGCGCCAGAAGAGCTTGAGCCTGAGCCTGACCAATGCGCCGAGATGGAGATGGAGTTGATCAATCACAGTGTACTGTCGATGGCAGAGTGTGGGATGAGATAGACGACCAGTGTGGGGGAGGAGTCCTGTACCGACTGCTGGGGCAGCTGCATGACATTTTTGGTGGGGCACAATGGGGGGCAGAACATTGAATGGAGCAGGTGTTAGTGACATCGTGACAGCCCACAACACCAGCCCGTCCTGCCCCTTCCGTATCGGCGTCACTCCACTGCAGCCTCGATGTGGCGTGGTCAGCCATTCGGTCAAGTCAAGCCAAGTCAAGTCAAGCAGTCATTTGAACCCTGAATTGCCACATATTGCTATTCTATTAGCTGCACTGACATTCCATGGATGAGGCATAGATATCCTCTACATATTGTTCATTGAAAGGTACCAAGGTACGGAAGACTCGGGCCAAGATGAAGAATGCGCTAGAATATTGCCCGGCACATGCAGCAGCCACAGGAAAGCACCTTCCGATGCTTCCCTTTGCCGGTTCGTTGCCCTATCGTAGCTTCCAAAGGTTGGTATTTGGTCTTCGTCTTTTCCAGTACCACGTCACCCGAATTGGATCGAGATGTCTATGAACTTGCCTGCGACACTACCGTAGTACTCCGTAGCAGCTGTCCGATGTCCGGTAAGGTCTTTTCGAATCCAGACCTCGTCTATTTGCTTTTCCACCCAGTTGTCCATTTCTCCCGAACTGTCTGCTTGACATTGACATCTGCAGTACCCCTGAGCAACACTGCAACAGTCTGCCACACCAAAAGCCGGGCGCATGCTGTGATCAACCAGTGCAGACAGTGTCATCGATTTTTCCAACCGACTTTTTCAAATTCCGGGACTGGATTGGATTCCAATAGCCTTCTGGAACCAGCCGTGCAGCCTTCGTTGGTGATGGTGGTGCTGGTGGTGCTGGTGGTGCTGCTGCTGCATAATGACCACGGGACCAGAGGCTATCGCCAATCACCCTCCTTCGCGTCTGCCGTCTTAGTGTGTGACCGAAAAAGCTCAACTGGCCTGTGCCCTCATTGAGTCGTCCAGCGAGTCGTCCAGCAGGCCGCTTCCCTCCGTCGGATCTGCCTCTCTGGAGTCTGCAGCATTTTGCCCGGCGGCCATGACGACTACGTCTACCAGCTACTGTGGCCAGGACCCTTGCTAGACCATTTGACTCGGTTTGATAAACAGCGAGCTGACTACGCTTGTTGTTGCTCGTCGCTGCCCAACGACACCATTACCCAGGTCAACCGACGCAGCTACACCCGCCCTGCCTGTGACGGATATCGTAGCAATCGATTGGTTTCTCTGTGTGTCGTCTAGCTAAGTTTGTTCTAAGGCCGGGGGCCAAGGAGTCTGTTCTTATGGGGCCTGGCCCGTGCGCTCCTGCTGTCTCCTGACACTGCCCGTCACTGGCCGGGGCTGCAGACCTTCGTCACCGACCCATTGGCTCCTGGCAATTCTGGGGAAATCTTGCACCGCAGAACTCACGAACCACATACCAGCGGCCGAGCCGCATCTCCGACATTAACTGCGAAAGGTCTTCCGTGCTGTGCCAGCTGCTCAATCTTGCTGACCAAGTGTACCACCTCGCCCATGCTCAACTGTCAAGTATACCCGAGCTTCGAACCGGTGGTGGTCAGCACCTGGAACATGTCTCACTCACCCCACCCCACAGGCAACTTCTTCGCGTTAGTCTTCGGCACAGGTCTACTGTGTCTCAGTCAAGTCAGCACCCAACTCTATCAGCTTGCCAGGCTTGTAGAGGCAGTCCTGCCTGGCAGTACCGAGAACTCTAGACAAACATACTCAGGCGCTGCGCTATCTGACGGCCTGAAGCCATGCCCCAGCCGTCGCCTGCAATGATCGCCTCATCGGTCCGCCCCCTTTGCGGCAACAAATTGCCCTGATGATGGCATCCTGTCATTTCGCGCCTTGCATACGCCCCTGCGCCAGAACGCTGCCTCAGGAAAAATCACTTATCACGCAGGCCTGCAGGATGCTCAGGAGTCGGTCCTCCGGCACGCGTCTTTTTCATCTGGTGGATCTTAGTTCATCTGTTCCATGTGCAGCTGCTGCGTGTTGGGGCCCATCGACCCTGCCGCTCCGCAGAATTGTGGCAAGCGCTGAATGGTCGGTACTTGGGTAGTCCACCTTGTGCCTCAGCCGCCTGGCCGCGAACAATGTCTCAACTGTCCCAATTGCCTGGTACGGCACCATCTCCGGCGCAGTTAATTGCAGCTGCTTCGTCATGTCGGCCTCCGTCATGGGCGGTTACTCCATGCGGGTATAGAGTACATGGTGATGACGCGAGTGCGATGCACCAATAACATTTTGGCAGACTTCATACCGCTACGCTGTCTTCACAGATTTCCTCTGAGGCTGCCTTCATCTTGGTCAACTCCAACTCCAACTTAACTGGACAGAACACTCAGCTTCTGCCGTGAGTGTGCTGCAAGCTTTCTGCCAAGGTGCGGCTGTTGATACCTGAATACTTCACACTTGTCACACTGCTCCATTATTAATTCGCATTCATTGGCTGAGCATGGGCATAGCATTGGGCCTCCTCGTGACTTATTTTGGTTTGTGTCTCCCGAGGTCTGCGATCTCAAAGTCTGCCGAAGAAGCGTGGTTGTCTCTCACAAAGCAAAGTGGTTGCTGTTCACGAGGACTGAGTTGGCCGGTTGGCCTGAGGGCGGCGGAGCCAGTATTTCCATGATCGACCTCGCCTCAGAGCACTTCATTCTATCGCAGTCACCATCAATGATCATTTCACTGCTTCCGATTGGCAGATAATGTGCGTCGATGTACAAACGTCTTTTCGGAATCCGACAAGAATGCCCGCCAGCGCTATCGATCGCAGAGATCAAAGCTGCGGCGCATACCTCTGTACTCATGCTGTGAGACCCTCATACTTCGTTGAGCATCGGACGGGGGGTTCAACACCAGCGTTACATTAGACACGGGAGAACAAATTGATCTGAAGCCAATGGGTGTGTGCGGGGTTATTCATCTTGCACGGCATACATCGTGGCAGCAAACATGTGCACATGACCTTTCCAGTCCCCTTTATCCAAGCCTGGATGGCTCTGTGCAGATGTCAGTACCCATCGGAGATACCGCAGCTATCGTGCTTGCGGTCTTCTCGTTGGCTGAAAGGCCACGAAAACCGCGTTCTACGCCACTACCACTATCTCCACATCTGTACTGCATTTCACGCCATGGTTTTCTCTCTGACTGGTATCGTCTAGCACCCACCGTCATACGTTTGTTTGCCGTCGCTTGTGTCTCGTTCTGTGTCTGGGTGGATACGGGGGAGAACTTGTTCATCGTTGTCGGCTTCTATGGGAGTCTGTACCACAAATATTCTGCGCAGCCTTTCTGCAACGTTGAACTTGAAGCTCGTGGTGATCTTCAACCGGATGTTAACTAGTATTCGGGATCCCTCTCAACACCGAGTGGCCAGACTCTGGGGATCGGCCTCGGCGCATTTTCGGATCGCCCACGAGTGAGAGGCTCTGACGAAACCTGAGGGGGATCTTCGAGGGGGATATTTGATCGTCAGTTTGGGATCCGGAACCCCTACCTAGGTAAATAAGCAATGCCCGTTTGCTTTGCACCTGCGAGGACTCGGGGGATCGGCGCTGTCATGCCCTGTCGAACGTCATGCCGCAGTTGTGGCCATGTTGCCGAGTTCCGAACGGGTAGTGACTGGACACAGGGTCAATGATCTGTGATATTCCGACCTCTATGCTTTCGATTTTAACGGGCCGATCGACATTGATTGCTGCACAGCTGTCTAGCTGTTACTGGCCCACGAAGCAACTAGTGCTTTGTGAAAATGTGTCTCGGGACACAGTGAAGGAATTCGGCAAGCAGTAACCAGTCCTCGTCTCCTGTTGGACTTTGAGATCTTCATTTTGCTAGCCTTGGTGCTTCTTACGGGCGGGTGCCGTACCCGTGCTCACTTGTGTCGCCTCCCCCCGCGTCTGTCAAACTGGCGGGTGGCCACACACGTGCAAGTGCTTCCACGTAGTGTTTCCTGCCACATAAAGCCCGTTGCTCTTATTTGTTTGCGATAACCCAAGAAAGAACGGAATTCCATCTGGGGTATAATGCGGTTGAACATGTGGTTGATCTCACCTCCTTCGTAAAGCGCTGTGTTGAACGGCTGATTGCGTCAAGGCGGCACGAGCCGAGCTCCACGTGTAGTATTGTGGCCCTGCTAGCTCCCTAGGTAGTGTGCACATCTGTCGTGTTCTCTAAGAGGGTGAAGGGCATAGGATGGGGGGCTACGCAAGGGAGCGGATGGGCTAGGCATGTGAGTTGCTATGCATGATGATGACACTTTGTAGATTGTCGGAGTTTGGTCCCCGGGCGTGTTGGATTCGGGGATCGTGAGAGGCCTTCTCTGTTTTGTTTGTCTCTTGATGTTGGGCTGGATTGCTTGCCAAGCGCTTCAGGGGGAGGAGGTACATATGTAAGGGATGGGTGGAAGGTCTGATGACTGCATAGGACGGGAGAAATCCTTGTGCATGTGTGCCTGAATATGTATGTTTGTGGCTTCTTCATTGCCCCTGCCCTTGGCCTCTGTGAGCTCGTGGTGGGTGGGCTTGGTGAGATGGGATATATGCTTGGGCGCTGACGTTCGAGCTCTTGTTTGCCTTGTTCGCTTGGAGGGAGGGGAAAAAAGTAAACCCCCTGTAATGGTCTCCCAGTTCCGCTTTCATGTTCCCTTACACAGTAGTCCCATCAACATGATTTGGTTGAGTAGTTTTACCTTGTTCTGACCAAGCGATTAGAGTAAGTTGAGTATTTTTCGGGTCAACTCATCTTGTGGGACACCTGGATGTTTGCAGGAAAAGAAGCATACCCTGGGGTAGAGCGCCAACAAATTTTCCTAGCATACCTAGGTATGGTAATATAGACCCAGCGTGCGTTTGTACCTAGAACTCAGGTTTGGAATGTGTAATGTGTTCAAGTTGTCTAAAGTTGTGTAGACTAAGTGTGTCAAGGATGCTAGTTGAAAATACATTACCAAGATCCTCCATGACATAACAGACCAACCTTGTACTATGTATAGCATAATACTCTATTTCTGGCCTATATTTGCAATGCTAGCTCTAGTGTAACAAATTCTTTGGTAGAAGTGAGCCACCTGGGAACTTGGACGGCTCCCAGCTCCGACAGTGGGTGAGAAATGTAGAATGAGATGGGGCAACATGTATTTGTCACTAAAAGACCTGGGAGAACAATTCCTTTATCAGAAAGTTATTTATCGGTGTTTGTTCTCTTTTTTTTCTTTTCAGCTTGCAACCCCAAACATAGTTCAGTGATATTGTTGCGTCTTTCAATGTTGTTTCCATTCTACAAAGCTATACAAATAGCCAAAGCAAGGTGTTCTATTCTGCTCACTCATCCTTGCCAAACACCTAGCTTTGAGGATTTCAATCGGTAGGGACTAAGTGCACCAATATAGTATGCTTACCTGGGAAGCTTTACAGCAAGGGACCAAACGGACTGTCTATCAACACTCGCCTGAGGCTTGCTGCTGTGCTGCCGGGAAGTTAAGGCCGGGAAGAAATAGCACCATCGGCTTTAGTCCCCTGAGTGGGATTTCTTTTCTTTACCAACGTTAGACATAGGTAGCCAGAAGAACATGTCGTGCATTGGAACATATCACTGGACTGAGGCCCTAGATATCAGGATAACTGGCGGGTGCTCTGCTTCCTCAAGACAGCTTGGCCCTGGCAGAAAAGGAAAGGTGTCACTGGCTGCACCCAACCCTGTCAGCCCCTGGGAGGATAACCAGTACACATCCTATCCATAGCCGGGGGTTTGCTGCCACCTGCCACGAAGAACAAGGCTCAGCAGCTGTGCCGTCCAAGGTCGTTACCGGCTGCACCCGACCCTGTCAGGATAACCGGCATACGGAGCCTCGTGGGGCCTTGTCTGCCTTTCCTATTCTTTTTTTTTTATAAAAAAAAAGTCTCAGCCTCCAGAGCAGAGGTGGAGCTGAGGAGGGTGACTGGCTGCACCCGGCCCTGCTAGGATAACCAGCTTACCCTTTCTCATGCTCTCTCTCTCTCTCGTGGAGGCCAGATAATGCTAATTTGAGCCTGTATCCCCGGCCCTTGTATGCCTCTGCCTCGAGGTATGTCATTAATGATGGGGATGTGTCGCCCCTTGCACCTCCTCCGCCTCGCCGTTTTGTCCCAGATGGAAAAGCTGTATATCATCTCCCAACGACAGCCGTCGTCGCTGGGCCCGGGTGACCCGGGATACTACTGCCGGATCCCTGGCTGAGGGGCTGGATTGTTTGTTGCCCGCTGGCGGCTGGTCATGGGCTTTTGGTCTGGACTTTGGGAGCTTCCCGCCGTTGGTCGGTGCTCTTCCTGCCTTGGTCGCGGCTGGCCTCGCCCTCTTCCTACCGGCCGTCTTGCCCCATATGGAAGCCTGTGCCTTGTCCGGAACGCGCCTCTCTCCACCGCCCGATATAGCAGCACCCGCCGATATCGTGGTGCCTGCTGGTGGAGTGTTCGTATTTGTTGTTGTTATCCCTGTTCTTCTCTTCTTCTTGACGCCTGAGCACTCCTGGCCGCCGGCGGTCGGCAGCTGTTGAGAGCTGTCGTCCTTGTCCTCGTACTCATCCTGCTGCTCCCGTTTTCTCTTCTGCCCTGAGATCGTTGTGCCTTGTGCTGGAGGTGGAGGGGTGAGGCCAGGAGTGTCTCTTTTTCTTCTCTTGATGCCTGGGCGTCTCTGGTTATGGTCCTCCTCTTCTTGTTTATCCCGCTTCCTTTTCTCCTGCCACGATGTTGTTGTTGTGGTGGTGGTTGTGGTTATTGGTGCTGCGGTCGCTGGCGAGTGGGCGCCTGTTTGTTCTCCCGCCCTCGTGTTTGGCGATTCTTGATGCCGAGGGCTGCTGCGTCGCCGACCCCGCGGTCTCTTCTGGACCCTGCTGGGCGACCTGAATGCGCCCTCCGTGCGGCCGCGCCGCGCCTGCGTCGCTGGGCGCCTGGGCGGGATGCTCGTCCTTCGTGTCTGTCGCGCAGTCTCTTGAAGCTCGTGAAGTTCGGCGTGCTGCAGCAGTGGCGCTGCTGGGTCAGTCGGACTGGATGGCTCGGGGTCGGGCGAGGGGGCGGTGACAAAGGACGGCGTTGGTGAGTCCGCTCGCAGCACCTGCGGGTTTTGGGTAGGGTGTTCGGCAGGTTGGAAGCTAGTACATGGCTTCCATTGCTGCTCCTTGGGCAAATAATTGGCAAAGAAGCGAGCTATAGCATCGAAGGAATTATAGTAAGCGAGAAAGGCTAGGTCGTGCGTATGGTGGGACGGTACTGAGGACGCCTCCCACCTTATTTGGCGCAATCCCTGGAAGAATATTTTTTTGGGTTCCTCATGCCTCATATTCCGTCGCTCCTGGAGCAACCTTAAAAATTGATCACGATCCTGTGCAATCATGCTGATATGGGCCACATCTCGGCAGAAGGCATCATCATCGAGTAAGGGTAATGTGGTGGTATTAAAGCGTGGTGCGAGGACTGCAAATATATCTCGCTCGTCGAACCCAAACTTTAAAGCGTCCCACCAACGATCGGGATACCTGTCAAAGTACTCCTCACTGACCCTTTTGAAATGTTCTGACCAGTCCATGGATAATGACAGCAAGCAAGGCGGCTCGGGGTTCGAGATCTAGAGGAGCCAGCTTGGCGGTGGATGGACGAGGAAGGGAGCTAGCTGTGTTGTTGACATTTCATCTTGTTACCCCGCCCTCCCTAAGCAAGCCCCACCTCCTATATACTTTTTAGGCCTATATATCTATTAACTTATAGAGACAGGGTCTTATAAAGACCCAACGGACTTCTAGTAGCCTAATATACTCCGCTACTAATTATATATATAAATAGTACCTTT
>MAVT02000529.1:2885-28328 GCA_001702395.2 Diaporthe helianthi
ATTTAATATTACTTATAAAATATTGAAATATATAGTAAATGTAATACTTCTTAATTACATATTTTTAAACTTATATCTAACTATATATATAAATATATAATATAAATTATATATTATACTACATACTTATACCGCTAATGTTCTTTATATTTATATTTATATTTATATTTATATACATTCTAATATTTATTGATTTACCTACATGTTTACATACTTATATATCTATTTATATTTTTATATATCTATTTATATATTTATATATTTATATATCTAATATATAAATACATAGATATACTATTAGTAATTATAACTTTAGCAAGGAATAAAATAGTTTTTTTTAAAAAAAGTACTTATTTATTTTACTTAGTATTTAATTACTAAAGGCTGTACTTTTATATTATTTGCTATTAGAACTTTGAATTATACGCTTTAATAAAGTAGTCAAGATACAATACTAACGCTATATATAAGATATATCTTAGTATCCTCTTAAATCATTAATTTATATCTTAAAGTCTAAAAGGATAGCTTAATAAAGTAGCTTAAATATAGCTAAAATACTATATAGTAAATATATCGTAGCCTTTCTTTATATTATATTTTAGGGTTTTAATAGCTTACTTTATTAAAGTAAGTAATATTTAATACGAGTACGTTTTATATTTAAGGGGATTAATCTTAACGGGTAAAGATTATAAAGAAAGAAATTTAATAAATTAAAGATATGAAGAAGAGGGAGGGTAATACTAATAATTAGAAACTTATTACTCGTAATATACTACTTATATACTTTATATACTCTACTTTTACGCTATTGATATATATATATACTCTACTTATAACCTATTACTTTTATATTTATACCTTTAATTTTTTTCTTTAACTATTTTAAAGGCTTTAACTATATCTTTATTATATATTCGACGTATTTATATAATAAAATAATAAATCTATAAAAAACTTATATTGTCCAAAGAAAAACACTAGTTTATATAAACTAATAATTATATAGTAACTGAAGGTAAAAGATATTTTACTTTCCTAGTAATATTATTTCTTAATTAGCCCTTAAAATCTAATTTATTATTCTTTTTCTAAGTTTAAACTATTATTTAACTATCTATATAAAAATTCTGTTAAAATTTTAAAATTAACAGTTTTTAAGCTATATATAATAGCTATACTAGACTAAGTAGCTAGTAGGTAAGTAACTAGCTAGGGCTATATATAAACTAGCTATAGCTACTAGGATACTTAGCTATTTTCTATAGAGCTTTACTTCTTTTTTATCCTTCCTATAATAATTAAAGTAATAAGGATATTTCTAGATTTATTCTTAGAAATTAAGTTTAATATAAATATAAGCTAGGTATAGGAGTTTAATTAATTATTATAATAGTAAGGAACTTTACTAGTATATATTAGCTAAAGAGGCCGGTAGATCCTCTTAGATATAATTATTTCTAAAAACATTTTAGTTCTTAAATTCAATTTAATATATTCTAATAATATTAAAGATTTTCCTTTATTTTTTTAAAATATATTAACTCTAAACTTATTATTATTTCCCTACTCTTTATTTTAATAAATTAACTAACTAACTATATATCTAATTTTTAACTATTATTAAATAGCTACTTCTAAGCCTTTTAGAGGGAATATATAGCCTATCTTATATCTATAAAAAGATAGAGGAACTTAATATAAAAATAAAGTAGAAATTAAGTAACTTTAAGTAATTAAATAGTAATAATTATAATAACTTTAAAATTACGATTTACTAGCGAAATTTCAATCTAACTAGTAGATAGGGTTATAAAGTATACGGTAGAAATTAGACGCTAAATATAAATCAATGGTTTACTTTGTATATTTATAGAAATTAAATAAGGGTTAGAAATTTAAAATTCCTCGAGCAACGGGCAGTGTCGCACGAGCGTACTCCGTACTAGGGACTTCCACGACGCGTCGCCGCAGATGCATCCTCAAGGCTGACCCATACCCTCTCTCGCCCCGGTCTCCCCGACTCCCTCCCTCCGCCTCTCGACCGGTCCCCCAGACTGCTATCGCTGCCTCGCCTCGAGCTGCCGCGACGCCTGTCATAACTCCCTGCTCCTCCCTTTGCAGCAGCCAATCGCCCGAGCACAGCTGCAACGCGGGAGCCTGCCAGACCCCACCTCGAGAGACCCCTCCTTCGCCTGTCGATACGACCTCTCTTCGACTATCGCTAGTCCGTCGAGCTCAGCGAGCCCCTCCATCCCCGCTCCTCCGACCACCACCACCACCACCTACGTAGCTACTTCGAGATGTGGGCTATTTTCAAGATCCTGTCTGGCGCAGTCTACCTGCTGTCCATCGTTCTCTCAATACCTATCGCATTCGACGTCGGCGGTCGCGACTCTGGCCTCGCCTACAGCCTGTCCATTTTTTTCTTCTACTTCTTCTACAGCTTCGTCAAGGCCATAACGCCATCTAAATCACGCGTGCGCTGGGCCCTGTCATACATTCTCGGCACCCTACAGTGGCTTGTCCTCCCTAGCCTCCTCATCTGGTCCCTCAGCCGTTTCTCCGTCGATGCCGGCTCCACGGATTGGGTCTCGAGGACCCTTGGCCACATTCGACCCGCCGCGAAATACACC
Source organism: Diaporthe helianthi (assembly GCA_001702395.2). Taxonomy (NCBI): domain Eukaryota; kingdom Fungi; phylum Ascomycota; class Sordariomycetes; order Diaporthales; family Diaporthaceae; genus Diaporthe; species Diaporthe helianthi. Next base: position 5,525 of record MAVT02000529.1, read on the forward strand.
GATAGCTGGCACGAGTGGTTCTTCGGTCAGGGTGGCATGCTGGAGCACCTGACGCTGGGGGGTTGGGACAGCACACTGAGCTACTCGAGCCCCGTCTTCCAGCTGCTCGAGGGCTTCTGCAGCCTGTTGGTCATTCAGGCCGCCGGCCAGATCACTCGATGGCTCGTTAACAGGGGGCGGAGTGACACCTGGATAGTGAGTTGGTAGGCCTAGCCTTGAGCCCGAACTTCCTCGCTGACCAATGTGGTTTTCCCTCCACAGATCGTGCTCGTTGTTTTCTCCGGCTCCATCACAGCCACCGCCGTCTTTTTCCTCTGGCGCGTCGCCAGGTTCCCACAGATCGGCAACCTCGACGCGACTCTGATCGGCGTGACAATTACCTCGGCTGTCTTCCTCTGCGCCTTCGGTATCGGCAGCGGGAGGGGCAACCCCGTCGAATCCTCCCTCCTGTTTGCATACATCGTCCTCTGCATCTACCAGATTTTCACAGACTACCTCCCTTCTCCCGAAGGAGCAGCAGCCCAAGCCGTCGCCGAGGAACACGCCGCGGCTGCGCAGCCCGAGTTCCCTCCCTTACCGCCCATCATCATGGCTTCGTACTCGACCCTCTTGCATATGCTGGGCCAGCTCCCCGACGTCCTCAGCTCCTCTCTGACCTTCGTGTGGGCTGCTTTCCAGACCATCACGCCCAGCGTCATAACATCCCTCACCTATCGAATCATCGTCTTTTACTGCGCTACACGCATCATACCCGCCGTGCGAGAGTCGGGTGCCAGGGCGCTCATGGATGAGCCTTCCAACTTGGATGATTCTTCCGACGCGGCGAACAAACTCATGGTTTTCCTTTCGTGGTTCTCGCCTTCCATCCTGATCGCCGTGTATACGAGCCTCCTGCTGCAGCACTTTTCGGTCGCCGCCACCGATGGCGACAGCATCGGCTGGACTCTTAGAGGGGGCGACGCCGGCGGAAATCTTTGGCGCTGGATGAACGTTGCCGCAACCATGGGCCTCTACGCCATCGAGCTATACCTGGGCAAGGATGAGGTGGACCACTGGAAGATCGACTGAGCATTCAACGGCGAAGGGGTGCATTTTATGTCTTGGGACGCCCAACACGGGGGCGCTTCTTGGGCCGACAAGTTGAGCACGACATGTGCAATAATTTATGCATGGCCGTATATGCGACGTGGAGACGATGCCAGACAGCTGCATGGGTCTGCGGGTATGGGTTGCTCCAGTAACGAGACAGCGCAATCATGTCTTTTGCTTGATTGCCGAATATCTGCCCAATCTGGCCGAATGTGAACCGGCATGTGCGGCTACCATGTAGTCCTAATACGAGCGAGGCAAGACCGTGAAAGGGGAGGTGGGGGGGGGGGGTCGTTAAGGGCAACTTGCAGTGGCCAGAGACGGATGTCCCTTGGAGAGTATTTGGGAGTCTAAACGGTGACATGACGCCCGGGAACAACAGACAACCCCGGATATAACATTAAGAAGGTGTTTTGAAGGTCGGGAGGATGCACAGCAGGCCAGGGATATGCAGAGCCTCATTGCCTGGGCGCAACAGATATGGGAATTCAGGCCAAGGGGGGTTCGCCATGCTCCCCAACCGGGATGCGGTTCTAGCATGTTTGACTTGCTATATTTTCTTTTATTTGATCTCTCCTGTCCGAGATCTTATGGCTATGCCCATCTAGTATCAACTGAACGACACATAGCCATTCCCAACAATTAAAAAATAGAATTAGCCATGCTTGGTGTGCAGGGACTTGCGCAAACTAAACAGTGGTTTGGGCAAGAGAACTTTAAACCCAACATTTGAAGGGACCTCCGGTCACTGGCATTCAACCCCCACAACCACCACACCACACCCCCCCCCCCCCCCCCCCCCCAAAAAAAAAAGTTGAGGATCTGAAGGTCTCAGCAAGTAGCTGCTAGCTCTACAATTGAACAACAGAGGTTGATTGAAGGTTTACTTGTGCGTATGCACATGCAAAATTCTCGGTAAATATCCCCTACCTAGGTAGGACCGCCTAATGGTTAGCCAACCTACAGTAAGTCAGCCAACCGCCTTACTCACGCACCACACCCTTCCCGCACACACATTTCCTACCAAAAACCACGTTTTTGATCCTATAGTATTTTAGTATAAAAAAAATAAGTAGATAGTACTATTATATCTAATTTATTTTCTTTTTATTTAAAAGATTATTAGATTAATAATTAGTAGATTTATAGTTTAAAATAACATCTTTCTCATTAAATCTTTCCTTATAAATTAAGTAAAAACTTTAATAAAACGTAAAAAAGTCTTAGTAAGTATTAATCAAGCTTAATTAAAAAAGCTAACTTTTAAAAATTTTATTTACTAAGTTTTTAAAGATTTTAATATAAGTAGGTTTTTTACTTATATTTATTAAACTTTTCTTATTCTTACTTTTAAATAACTTATTATATAAAAGTTATTTAAGTTACTTAGCTTCTAAATAAATTTTATTAATACTTAATAAAATTTTTAAACTTATATTCTTCATTTAAATATTAATTAAGTACTTAACTTACTATTTAATTCTTAGTAAACTACTTAGTAATTTTTAAAGAAACTAGCTAGGGAAAAGTTTCCTTTCTTAAATTATAAAATTACTAGTATTAGAAGGAGTAATTCTTATCTTTAAATCTTTTTATTATATTAAATATTCAAAATAGATTTACAAGTATAGTTTTTATACTTCTAGGATCTTAGTATAATAAAATACTATAAGTAAAGAAGTAGGCTTTTTAGTAGGAAATATTTATATAGGAAGAGATTAGTACGTGAGTAAGGTAGTTAATTTATCTATACTATAGGTAAACTCTTATACACGTAACTTATAACTACTAAAACTTAAATTTTCGGGGTTATTACATTGTCGGGCTATAAGAGATATATTGAATTATTTTAAACTATATAAGTGAGAGCTAGATTCACCGATAATTAATAGGTAAGGAGTGTTAACTAGTCGGTAATACTTTACTAGAGCTTAAATATTAAATATTCCTAGTAATCTCATATCACGTGTGTGCATATGTAGTTAAAATAAAATTATCATATAAAGGTTTAGTAATATTATAGGAGCCCTACGTATAGGAAGACTATTTAGTTTCTTAATTATAATTAATATTAAGAACGTCTTTTATACCTAGAACTACTCTAAGGTAAGAAACTTGCGCTCTTATATATATAAGCTACTTTAGTATAATAGCATTAGAGCTTTAATATCTAAATAGTATTATAGTCTAGACGGGTATTAGTATGTATTTCCAAGTAGCGACCGTTGGGACATAACAACTTACTACGATTAGGCGAAAGGCTTAGGTGAAACAAGTCACCTAGGACTACCCAGGTGTAGAATACCGTACGTCACCCACCTTTGGTCTCCCCTACCTTTGAACCACACAAATTTCGGCCACACTACACAAATAGAAAACTTTTAAAGAGCTACAAAATTATTAATTCTCGTAATACTTATCTAAAAATAGTATTAAACTAATCGTAAAATGCTAATTAGTTATTATATCTAGCTAGCCGTTTAATTGTACACCTAGAACGTCCTACTCTAGGCTTTTAAACTTTAGGCTTAAATGCCTTATCACTATCTTCTTTTACCTCGTCTTTAACTTTAACTTTAACTACTTTACGCTATTTTTAAGGCCTAGGCTTTTCTTCTAAGGCTTTAATAGTATAGTCTTTTTTCCTAATTTCAAATATAGTTATAAACTTCTAGTTAGAGTTAAGTATAGCCTTTTAGCGCTTGGTTTTATCTCTAACTTCTCGTTTAAGTTTAAGGCTATAATTCTTTCGCTCGAGGATTGCTACTTGGAAACGTAGACAATCTAGCTTATTTGCAACCTTTTTAGCTCTATATTAAGCTAGCTAATTATCTCTAAGTGCTAGATTTATTACGTAGTTTTTTGTAATAGCCTTTTCTTCGTTATTAAATAAGCTAGCAAGCTTATTAGCTTTTTAGCCAAAATTCTTTTAATCTAGCTTATTAACTAGGCTATCTAGCTTAATTTTCGAATACTGTAACGCTTTTTTATAAGAGATTAGGTAAATACCCGTATATCTAAAAGCATTTTTAATAGTCCTTGTAGTAATAGCCTTTTAGGCTTTAAGTAAGCATTTAATAAAGTTAATTTTTCCAAAAGGAGCTAAATTAGTAAAGCTTAATACCTTTTCTATCTTCGAATTAAAAGCTTGTTTAAGGACATTAAATATCCCGTTGTTAAAAAGCTAAAGTCTATAAAAAGTATATACTAGAAGCTAACACAGGTTAATATTATACCTATAGCACATTGTTATAAACTTAACGCTCTAGTAGCTATTATAGCTATTAAGTACTAGTAAAATTACTTAAGATTTATTGTTATTTTGGATTTTGTTTATAGCTAAAAGGAAGATATTACAAAGCTATTTAATAGCAATTTTATTACTTATTTAGCTATTTTTTAAGCTTTTAAAACCCTATTCTAGGAGTATAATTTTTCTAAATTCTCGCTTAAACCATTATACTTAAAGGTTTAAACCTTTAAAAATAAGCTTAAAAGGTAAATAGTAGCTTATAGCGGTTATAAAGTTGATTACTATAACAATAAATTAAGCGGCATTTTCTTTAATAGCTATAAACTATTTCTTAGTATTTTCTAGTATAAATTTGTTATAAGCTATTAATTAAGTTAGTAAAAAACACTATTTAAAGGCTAAAATATATACTATTGCCTTTTATAATACCTCCTTCGTTAACGTTAATAGTTAACTTTAATTTAATTTATTTAAAGTTTTTAAGCTTGTTAAAGTACTAGTTAACTGCTTTAAAAGTAAATAAAGTAAACTACTTAGCTTTTTGCTTGCAGTTTATTTTTAAGATAATCTTAAGATATTATTTTTTAAAAGAGGCAAGCTAATTCTTGCCCAAGGATTAAGTATTACTATTTTCTTTAAAAACTAAAGTTATAAGAAATCGAACAAAAGTAGCGATAAAAGCGTAGCCTAGTTTCTTTTGTTGGAGGATTTAAGTGAAAATATAGTTTTTCTAGTTTTTTAATAGGCGTTAAGCAGGCTAAATCTACTTGTTTAAGGGTTTATAGCCCTTTAACTAGTTAACAATAGTTAATTTAGGTACTCTATTTTAGGCAGCGGCTATATAGAGCATAAAACCCTCGTTGATAACTAAATATAGTGCATTATAGACTTGTTTTTGTTTGTAGGCCTTAGATTTACCATATAGCTTCTTTTTGGGCGCTATAGTGCATAGTTTAGTTGGTAATATAGTAAAAAGAAGAATTAATTTTATAAAGGAAACCCATTACGAAAGGTATATAATTAAGCTTTAATTCTATTACCCTATACCGCCTAGACCCCTTACAAAACACCATTTAACACCATAGGTATATAAAGCTCTCAAAAGGCTATTAAATGACTATATAATTATCACGATAACTATAGAATTGAGTAAATAAGTGTAAGCCAAATGCCCTCAGTTTGTATGGTGGCCGAGAAATTTGTGTGGTCCAAAGGTGGAGGAGACCAAAGGTGGGTGACGTACGGTACACGAAACCTCAAAAACAAGAATATATTGGCCAAGGCTTGTGAGTCTCAGGACAAGGTGTACGAGTCACGATAATCACCAGTTCAGTGTTCATTTCCGGTAATCCTGGGGAAATCCCGCGGCTTGACTCAACACAAGCCTCACCCTTGCCTTCAACAAGCCACAGCCGTGTTGAATATAAAAGTCGTGTAGTTTCAGCCTGAAGAACATTCGCCATCAGTCAATCTCTATCTCAATTACTTGACTATTAAATCAAACCACTCTGGTCCCGCCTTATTTATAACGACAGCAAACATAAACATGCGTTACAACACTCTGCTCACCCTGCTGGCCGTCTTCACCGCCAGCAGTCTCGCAATCGAATGTGGCGTTGACTCTGAATGCGACCAGACCACCGAATGGTGCTACTGCAGCGGTATGACTGACCCTCTACGACAACTTAAATTATTCATCATGATGGCTTCCCAGCTCGCATCGGAAGCAGCTTTGTAACTAACGGCTTCGGACTAACAGGAGAAGAATGCTACAACCCTGGCCTTGATTACAATGGTGTGCCAAAGTGCCCTTCTGTTACATCAACATCAATGGCTCCCGGGAGTTCGGGGGCATGAGATCCGGAACGTGGAAACGTTGGAAGATTTGTATGAGTATTTGTTATCAAGGCGCAGAGGATGTTTGAATTTTGGATAAGCTGCTGTTGCTGGGTATGACACAAAGGCATTCCAATGTGTAGAATACGGGGAGGCAAGCAATGGGGGAAAGAAGTGGAATTGTCCCTAGATAGTGGAACAAGAAGTATATACGACGTCTACCTATGTAGTAACAATGATGGAGAGCCGTGAAGTTGGCGTGATGTTCAATATTCACAAATCGCACCATACTGACTACTTGAGTACCCTAAGCAAACGACACATGCAGGGATCCCAAAGTCCATCTAAAAACTTGGTTATTACCTGTTTCTGGACACTGGCTATCCCTGCCTGCACTTTGGGTTTGTGATGCGATTTGCTGTCAGGGAAATAGAGCTCAGGTGAAGAAAGCAGAGCCTCATGAGCAAGGTTGCAACTTGCATGTGCGTTTAATTTAACTTTGGTCTATTCGAATGTATATGGGCACGGACAACAATCACTCGAATGGCCTTCTAAGTTCCTCATGTTACCGTTGGTTTGCCATGTATGGCTTTTAAGGTATTAAATAAACATTGGGATAATTACCAGTAGCCGGTAACGAATTGATTAATACGGCACAGGGAATAGCGTAGTCTCGTGTTAGTGCCAGTGATGGCCGACGACCGAGCACCTAGGTAACATTTGAAAATGCAATTACCCCGTAGTAGTACATGCTTACCTACCGCGTAAGTATAAATCAGTTCGTAATCATCAGAGGCCTGCAGGCTCGGGAGGTGGCCGCATGCAGCCAGCCGCAACCACCTTACGCAACAGTAAGACGAGACATGTGCATGGAACGGGCCGAGGGAGCTGTGGAGGTGCAGCTCAGCTGGGCGCGTGCCCGGAGTTAGACAAAGTGCCGCAGAGCTCCCCTTTTTAGACTTCGCGTTTAATAGTAAGAAGATAACTACCCTAAGTCTTGGCGAGGAGATGTACGAATTGGGGGGACATTAGAAACCACATCGACCAGCATCTTGTCTACTGTTGTACTGTGCTCTGTACTCCGTGTTATTGTCCGTACACTGGCCAAGTTGCCGGGTCGTGCGTGCACTTGAGGGCAAGCAACAACAAAGAAAAACCCCGACTGGTTGGATGATGATCTTCAGGAATCTCGAAAGCTGAGAGTGGCTTTGCCATGTCAGCCTGTGTTTCAAGAGTGGGGAAACCACCGCCTCAGACCATCCTCCTTCTTATTTCCCGGTACCGCTGGGGCGCGTACGTACTCTTCGTCCGTCTCATGTTTCAGGCTATGAACAGGCCGTCATTGGATGGCAGGAACCCCTTACTCTATTTTGGATCGGGTTCCTGTCCAGTGTCAGCCATCCACCGCTGCCAGCCTGCCACTCAGCAACCCAGGCCGGGGGCGCATGAATTGTCGGCGCAGCCTAGTGGGGAAATGGACTAGGAGCACACGACTTTCATTTCATCAACCTCTGGTCCTAGAGCCTCCTTTGCCCCCCCTTATGTCACATGTCGCAAGCTGTCTGTCGACAGTCTATCTGGTTCTGCTGGTTCCAACTTCCAAGTCCCCGCCCAGATGGGCCCGTCTTGTCTTGAAAGCTTGACAAGATCCCCGCGACGATCACTTGCCCCTTGGGGGAAACAGCAGGGCTGGTGCCAGAAACGCCCAATATCCGTGTTTCTCACCCGCACAATGGAAGGGAACACTCACTCAGCCTTGATGTCCCCTATCCAGATGTCCTGGCCACTCAACGCCGTCGGTTCCCTCCAGACCAGGGGCATATGCACTCGATAGTTGTCCCCTTGTTATTCTTCATCCCAAGTGGTGGTACGTGGATGGCTTGGTTGGCCAGTCGTCGTCGCCCCTGCTGAGGCAGCATCGCGCTCCCCTGGTCTGGTGTTGAGCATACAAACCTTGGAATCTGTAGTTACAGGTCACCTGGTACTTATCCCAACGGATATTCTCTACCGTATCGAGGCAACCGTCATAGATTCGCGCTACCGTGGGTCCCCAGGGGCAATCGAAATCGGAATCGGCACGAGCACCCCCTGCCACAATCTCGTCAACCAGCGAACCGCGGATTTCAAGTGTGCCGTGCCGCCCGCCCCAGGTGCCCTCCATTTCGACGAACGTGGATGTACATAGATATATATATATCTAGCTTGGCATGTCTGTTGTATATTGACCTTGATCTTCCTCATCACTTTGCCATCCGCATTCGGGACGGATAAAGGCCTCTTCATTCTTTCTATTCTCATTCTTCCTTCTAAGTTAGTCTCCACTGTCCTACGTACGTTTCTCAGGCTCTTGAGTCTTCTTTTCTCACACAGCTTCCAACTCCCTCAGAAGCTCCTCACCCAGGTGGTGATTTAATTCAATATTTGACCTCGTGGTCGTTCTTCGTCTCCTTCTCCTCCTCCTCCTCCTCCTCCCACATCCTTATTCCTCTCTCTCACCATGCAGACCTTTGGAGCGTACCTGGTTGCGCTGCTGGCCGCCAGCGCCGAGCTCGCCTCTGGCCTGCCCCAACCGATGGACAGGGTCAGGAGGAGCGGCGGCGGCGGCGGCGGCGGCGGGCAGACCCTCTCGGTCCCCGTGAGGCGCAACACGGTCTACAAGAAGCACCCTGCCGTGGCAATGGCCAAGGTGTACGCCAAGTATGGCCGGGAGATGCCGGCGCGGCTCAAGACGCTCGTGGCGAACCACCACGCCCGCGTCGGCATGGCACCGTCGTCGAAGCGGTCCGAGACGGAGGGCTCCGTCAGCACGAAGCCCGAGCAGTTTGACACGGAATACCTGGCCAACATCCAGGTCGGCACGCCGCCGCAGACGCTGCCGATGGACTTTGACACGGGGTCGTCGGACCTGTGGGTGTTTAGCAGCGAGACGCCGAGCCAGTCCGTGTCCGGGCAGGCCATCTACTCGCCCGACAAGAGCTCGACGGCGTCGAGGCTGGACGGGTCCAGCTGGAAGATCAGCTACGGCGACGGGTCCTCTTCCAGCGGCAACGTCTACACGGACATCGTGACCATCGGCAACCTGAGCGTGCCGGCCCAGGCCGTCGAGACAGCGACGAAAGTGTCGGCAGAGTTCACGGCCGACTCGGCCATGTCGGGCCTCGTCGGCCTCGCCTTTAGCTCCATCAACACCGTCTCCCCAAGGCCACAGAAGACCTTCTTCGACAACGCCATGCCCAAGCTGTCGGAGCCCGTCTTCACGGCCGACCTCAAGCACGACGCCGAGGGCAGCTACAACTTTGGGTTCATCGACAAGGCTGCCTTTACGGGCGACATCTTTTACGTGAACCTGGTCAACAGCAGCCAGAAGTTTGCTGGCTTCTGGTCTTTCGAGTCGACTGGTTTCGCCGTCGGTGATGGCTCTGCCACGTCGACATCGGGCTCGGGCAGCGGCACAGGCACAGGCACAGGCACGGGCACAGGCACGGGCACGGGCACGGGCACGGGCACGGGCAAGGGCAGCTCCGGTACAGGCAGTGCTACTGGCACAGGCAGCACAGGAAGCACCGGTTCTGTCACGGGCACTGGCACCTCGTCCGGGTCCGAGCCAGCACCAACCGGAGGCTTCGGCGGGTTCGGCGGGTTCGGCGGGTTTGGAGGCGATGACAGCGGAGCCTCGGGCCTCGGCGACCTCGGCGGCTTTGGTGATCTCGGTGATCTGGGTGACCTGGGCGATCTGGGCGACCTGTTAGACGCCATCTCACAGTCGCAGGAGACGGGAAGCAGCAGCAGCAGTAGCGACTCCAGCAGCTCCATCTGGGCCGGCTGGTTCAACAAGCTCATGCGCAGGGGCAACAAGACCCAGCAGCAGCAGCCTCGCCGCCCAGCGCCCGTCGTGCGGTCCGCACCGCCGACCCGGCAGCACGCGCCCGTCAAGGCCGGCAGCAAGCGGGCCACGTCTCTAACGCCAGCCTCCATCACCGGCATCGCCGACACGGGCACGACGCTGCTCATGCTGCCGGACGAGGTCGTGGCGGCGTACTACTCGCAGGTGGAGGGGGCCCAGGACAGCGAGCAGGACGGCGGGTTTGTGTTTCCATGCGACACGACGCTGCCCGACTTCACGTTTGCCGTGGGCGAGGGCCAGATCACCATCCCCGGCGAGTTCATCAACTTTGCCCCCGTCGACACGGCCAACACGAACTGCTTTGGCGGTCTCCAGTCCGACGCCGACATTGGCATCTCCATCTTTGGCGATGTCGCGCTCAAGGCGGCCTTTGTCGTCTTTGACGGCGGCAACAAGAGGCTGGGCTGGGCTGCGAAGCCGACGTCATAGGTTCTCTCTCGGTGGGCTCATGGGCCGTGATGCCATACTTTCTGCTAATGATGGTTTCCTGCTGCACGGCATACATACTATACTGTTAGTGAAGTGAACCAACCCACTACTAGTAGTAGTCGATGGGGGATGCGTGTGTGTGTCTCAACTGGTGTGTCGGTGTTACATCGAGCAGGTCATGGTCTCGAGCGTTGACTGCTCTCGAGAGGTTTTAGTTTGGCATACATGGTAGCATTGAGGGGAAAACAAAGTTGTACGGAATATGTGCAGACACTGCCGCGGTGTGTCACTGGTCTTCTGCCCATGGGGTTTGGCTTCGGCCGCCCCGTATCGTGCCCTTCTCGCTGCCCACTCAAGCTGTCTTGCTGCAGCGTGTGAATATATTCATGTAGTGTACTTAGCAATACCATACTTACCTGAAAACCTCCGCTAAAACATTTTTCCCTTGTCTTCTGTGCCCTGTGTCAATGACGACATCCGACTGAACTACGGCATGTCAAGAAGTAACTATACTATGACTCTACTACCATCTAACAGTGGTGTACGGAGTATGTGTACATGTTCCACCATAACTTGGAGCTAATGGAACTTTCCACGCTGACTGCCTGAGATTCTGGTAGCTTTCCGGCTCATGCAGCTATCTTGGCTGTTACCCTACCTTGGAAGACGACTTACACTAGATATATTGTGACAACGTGCTGTGGGCCGAGGCTCAGGGCGGGTTTTGTATTCAAGTCTTGGTGCTGGCGGTCATGTGTGAGTTTCATCCCGGGAATAAAACAAGAGTCGGTGAACAAGCTTCAAGTTGAAGTTGATGGAGGTTTAGGTTCAGGATGCCATGGGACTCGAATCCTACTAGTATCGATGCCCTCAGAACCTACCTAGGTAGGTACGGAACCAACGGCTATTGACGATTTCTTCCTTATTCCCGGGGACGAGCAGCAAACGGTGCCGACTAATTTGCCATAATCGAAGACCGTCTTGCCAGCCTGCATGTACTATACGGATAGATTGGTCATACCATTAAACAAAAAGGTCTTGCTGCGGAAGCAAGTACCCTCGACCTATCTAGGCACAGCGACAGTGACCATGAGATTTCCCGACTCGAGCACAATCTCAGAGCCCAACACACGATCGAGGGCTCGACAGCCTATCAAGGACGGTCAGGGCAGGCCTTTGTATGCGGACAAGGGGCCTTGGGGTAGGATGATCCCTTCACATCCTCCCCCCGCACGACGACGATCACCCCCGCGACAAAGTCGTAGTGTAAACAGTAGACTACTCCGTACAGTAGGCGATTCGACAAATGTGGAGCCGCTGTAAGTACCAGAAAAAGGAATCAGCCTCTGCGGCACAAATCGAAGCGAAGGTTTTTTTCCCCCTTTCGTTCGACGCCTTCCATGGGCCCCCCCAATAGACGTACCACGTAGTACTCGAGCTGCAGCAGCGCAACACATCATCCATTGGGCCAGCATCGTCGCACGTTCAACCACCACCACCACCACCACCGGTTCTGGTGTTGCATTTCGGTCCACTAAAAAAATGCCCGACCGAGGCGAGACAAATACCACAGTCCCACGTGGGGCCTTTTTGCCGCCGCAGCAGCAACAGCAGCAACAGCAGCAACATGAAACCGCGTGAACTAGACTTCTTTTTCAACTAGCAACAGGGTTCTTGCACTGCCGAAATCCCCCGGGGCTTTGCATGTGGGCTTTTGACATAGATCCAAAAAATCGTCCTCTTTGGGGGGGCGCCTTATAGACGACCGGATGGCCATTTCGGACCTTGGGATCAGCTCCGGCGGACTCCCCCCGGGCCCGGCACTCACGATAGTCGAGTGCTTCCTCACCGTGGCCTTTTACAACGTAATCGAGCTCAACGTCGTCATCTACAGCTCCTTCCCTCGGCGGACAGGCCTCTACTTCTGGAGTTTTGTCGTGGCGACGTGGGGGATCGCCGTCTACTCTGTCGGCTTCCTCACAAAGGATCTCAACATCATCCGCAATGGCTTCATCTACGGCACCCTCATAGCAGTCGGATGGATCTGCATGGTAACGGGCCAGTCGATGGTCTTGTTCAGCAGGATGCACCTGCTGGTGCGGGACAAGCGGATACTAAGGACGACGCTGGCCTGCATCGTCGGCAACGCCATCATCGGCCACGTGCCCACCACTGTCCTGCTCTACGGGTCCAACTCGCGGCATCCAGAACGCTGGCTGGAGCCCTACTCCATCATGGAGCGCATTCACATCACCATCTTCTTCGTCCAAGAACTCGCCATATCCGCCATCTACGTCGTCGCCACCATCCGGCTTCTCAGGAACAAGTCGCGCCCGTCGTCACCAAAGGCCTCCGCCACCGGGAGACGTTTTCTCACGCACCTAATCCAGATCAATGTCATAGTAGTCGCCCTGGACATCACGATCCTGGCTCTGGAATACGCAGGATTATACGTGATCCAGACGGCGTACAAGGGCATGGTCTACAGCGTAAAGCTGAAGCTCGAGTTCAGCATCCTCAACGCGCTCGTCGACATGACCAGGGCATATAGGAACGCACGCATCGGCGCGCCAACCAGGGGACTATTCGAGCCTCTAGCTGACAACGGCAATGGTGGTGGCGAGGCGATACTAGGAAAGGGCAGCAGGGGCATATGCACCAGCGGCTACGCGCAGCTGACCCAGACGGTTGATCACGACGGGGTAATCAGGTATACGGGTAATAATGGTCAAAGCATGATGGGAGGCCATGCCGTTGCATACTTTACTACTACTACTACTACCACTACGGGCAACAAGGCACTCGAGCTGCCCAGCGCCACCCACAAACGGCGGAATCCCGACTGGGCTGGGGCGGGAACCAGCTTGAGTGAGGCCTGCGCTGGCGGCGAGTATGGTGACGGTGGCATGCCTGTGCCGGCCCAGTTTGTCATACCGCGGCACCGCCGGGAGGAGTGGGAGGAGAAGAGCGATCTGGAAGAGCTTGTGCTTGGTACTGATATCCTGCGGTAGTGCCCACGGGCACACCGGCTTCGCATACAAATAGACAGACAGGGGCGGTCAATTACGAAAAGAAATGAACGCTTTGATACGACTGTTGCACTACCCACGGTCCTCGATTGCCTACCTAGGTACTCTGCTTGTTTCAACATTCCTCAAAGAGAGCTACTGGTTCTCGTGCCCTCGTACAAGTAACAAGTCCGCACGCAGGACAGTGCAGGTGGTCCGACGTAGCTCCATCTACAACGATGCTTCCTCCAAGGTTCCGTCTTTTCATCCGTGCGCAGACTTACAGATAGGACCATGCCAGCCCAGCATATTGGCCTGACCGTCTACAGGTACCGGCATTTGGAACTTGATCAATACTTCTTCCTTCCTTAGAAGTTGGGACATTGCCGCTGCGTCCCCCGGGGCCCCAGATCACGCCCAGTGCCCCCCCCCCCCCCCCAAAGCACACGAAGCTCGCTCGTCACGGCCTATCGCGGGGACATTCTCGGAGAATTAATCGTCTCGCCTGAGCATGTAGTGTGTAGTCTAGGTAGGGATATGTAGTAAGCCACAGAACTCTGAACTGTGGTGCCGGCGCCAGAGTCAAGCCAGACATGACTCGTCACAAACTTGCCCAGGTGAGTCAACAAGTTCTTGGGGCTTCATTGACGAATGGCCCATCAGACTGACCTGACCACCTGCACCCACCGAGGAGCAGCTGAGGTGGATCAATCAGTGGTGGCAACATTGAAGATGGATGGGCCGCCTCCGCAGACGGGGGAAGTATCCACTGCTCTGCGTACTGCAGTGAGTAAACATAGATGCAAGTGCCAAGAGGTTAGGCTCATGAAGCTATTCAGGTTCAGCTGGTTGCGATGGCCCAATATCAAGAAAAACACGACTAACGCCGTTGGCATCATGTACCTAGGTACTCATCCCTTAGACGTGCTGACAGGCTGCAAACTCAAATACAGACCTTTCTAGGCAACGTTTATATTTCTTATTGTGCTGAATCTGAATTCTACTGCTTGATAGATTCCTTATGATACAGGTTAAGTGACGGCGATACCCCTTACTGCTAGAGGTTACTGCCTCCCCTGACTGTTTTAGGGTGGTTACCCTTCTGAGCACTTGGTGCAGTTCAAATGTGGAGTCTTGCACACCAAGGCAGTGAATAAAAAGTCGACATCCAAAAACAGTGAGAGCTGCATGGCACAGTGCTCAAGGGGCATCTCGCATCTCTTCTTACAGAAATCGTAGCCCAGGGCGACGACGTAGGCTGCTGACGTAGTCTGCTTCCTAACGCCATTGATATTCGAGCATGCTGTGGAAGTCCGAGGTCTGAGGAATATCATCCAAAATACCCATGTGGTAGTTGTCTGCTCACGTCTCTACCTAGTCTCTCTCGGAACTCCTTGTATCTCTCATGTGAACGCCTGGCTTAAGGCCGCAAGGCGTGTCAAAAACTACACCTTCATCAATTTTTAAATCAGGCAAGGGCAATGAGTCTTGAGACGGTGGCCCAGATGCCCATCTCCCCCTCCCCCTGGAATAATATCAGCTAGCCCCTCTTGTTTATAAGAGCCTTTGAGAGTTCTTGCCTTGACATGGCTACCTAGATACTGCCGGTTATCTCCTCTATGCCTGTTTTTTTTTTTCAGGTCATGAGGCTTGCAAATGGGAAAGTAGTTGGGCTTCCATGCATTAGCTTGCACCCGGTCCCTACCTAGGGTAGGGATTGATCGTTCCGATGCTGCACAGTTTGTAAAGCGTCACGCTGCCGTCAGGAGCTATCTGAATCACAAAGCACGTCAGTCAGGCTACACATGTCCTGCCTTGACTGTCTCGTCCGCCTGTCGTAATTTGTTTGATTCGCATCTGGCGTACCTCAGATAGTCTCCCTCATGCATCCATCTCTGTCCAAATATCACGGCTACCAGGCAGCACTGAGCCCGCCGTGCTCGGAATTATGCCAGGTACCTAGTTAATATACCAAGCATAGACGCAAGTGCCCACTGAGCAAAAAGCTGGTGATCAGTTCATTTATATGAGGTTGTCAGAACAGAAGCATCTGGTCGGCAGCCACCTGCAACGCTGCTGTCGTCTTACTTCTTTGCAGGGCAGCGTACACCGGGGCGAGTAAAGGGTTAACTGAATCCGTGGATTTCCTGTCCGTGGAATCCACAAGAATGTTCTAAGTTGGTTTTCATGTCACTCAAATCACTCGTGTGTATTCCGAGGTGGTTTCGTTCTAAAGCCTTCCCAAGGTTTAGCATCTGAAGGCGTACTTCAAGTGTGCCGGCACTCCATACAAGGATGAATCTAGATACTTGAGGACCCGGCCATTTTTATCGTTGTTTTTACTTTTTTTTTTTAAAAAAAAAAAGGGGGGGGGGTGTATTCGGTATCTCCAGCACACCATGAATCAACTGACACTGTGTCTTTTGTAAACTCTGGGTCTCTGAGCGTACTAAATACCACTGTATGAAGGGACGGTACGCTTTCGGGTTGTCTACGGATTAAGAACAACACCACCCATTAATCAAGATGGCGTGCTGGCAGCCTTTTTGGAACTCTATTTCATTCAAGGTTTGCCGTCCGACTTCCTACAGCAACAGTTGACTGGTGTCTTCAAATGTTCATAGCCCCTCGAGTGGATTGGGTAAAAGTCAACTAAGAGCATGGTACATAGCCAGTTAGAGTTCAAACGTGCTGGTGACTTATTTCAATTAAAATATACGCCCACTATGGATTTGATATCCTGCCTAGGTAAGGAAAAAAGGAAAAAAAAAAAAAAAAGCAAAGTTCTGGCAATGATAGTACAGTTTTTCGCTGGCCAATCAAACATGAACTCGCCACAGCCATATGACCACAGTTAAAACCAACTTTTGCGGCCCCTCTGCTGGGACTCTGGGAGTCTGCTTTCAGAGCAGCGTGTTGCTCAAGACGTACGCTCGTAGTAAATCCACTACCGATGCCCGTCTCTCTTTGCTGGAAGGACATGCTGACACCGTCAAAGTTCGTTAAAAGGGAAACCCCGATTCCACCATAGGCCTGATAACCCCAGTATTCTGTGCGTCGCGGCCTGCTCCCTCAACGCCAATCAACTCCCACTGGCTTTCATCAAGTGCCGTTCATTTCAAGTGAGAAAGAAATACAGGGCCCAGTAAGGCAGGCCCGTGCCAGGCTAAGAAACATGGCAGATGGATGCAGACAGACAACATTGAAGCAAGACATAACTACTAGTACCAGTATGCCTGCATGCCGGCATCCAATGGACAGTTTTCTATACCAAAAACGTTATGCTAAACCTGCCTTGATGCGGGCGGCCTGGTGTTCACAGACGTAAGAGTCGTCATATTCTGGCTCTCATCTCACAGCAATCTTGGTAGAGAGAGTCTGCTTAATCTCTCCCAGCGGGTCCTTGCTCGGCATGAGCCCGTCCCGACGGATGAGCATGGAAGGGAAGCGGATTTTTGCCTAGGCGAGAGTATTAGTAGAGTACATATAACGCGACGAGGGGGAAGATTCCCAATGAGCCGAGGTAACGAGGAGGGGGAAAAAAAAACAACGAGACAAAAAACTCACAGCAGCCAAACTACTGGCATACTTGATGCCCAGCTCACTCGCGATAAAGTTCAACCGGCCAATAGCCCACTCCCTCTGCGCATCCGAGGTATAATCACACGTCCTGAGGGTGCTCAGCGGCCAGGCGACCATGAGCCCGCCCAGCATCTTGCTCTGCTCGTCGGTACCACAAGCGAAGCCGCCGGGGGCCGGGGCGGTGGGCTGCTGCTGCTGCTGCTGCTGGTGCTGCTGGTGGTGAAGGTCGTGCCTCTGGTGCATGCTGAGCATGTAGGGCACCGACGAGATGATATCGGCAATGTTAGCCCTGCAGGTGCGCACGGCGGTGGCGTACTCTGGCGTGGAGCGGAAGTCGGCCGGGCTGCAGATCCACGCGGCGACGCGGATGAGGAGTGACATGAGGATGATGCGTGTCGCTCGCGTGGCGTTCCATATGCTGGCGACGATGAGGTCCGAGTAGGCGTCGACGCGGCCCGGGTAGATGGGGGCGGAGCGGATCTTGCTGCTGCTGCTGCTGTTGCTGTTGTTAATGTTGTCGTTGTCGTTGTCGTCGTCGTTGCAGTAGTAGAGCGGGGTGACCTGGTACTCGGCGGGCAGGCCCTGGAGCCAGTTTGCCATCTGGAAGTCGAGGTCCTGGACCTTGCGGAGCATCTCGAGCATGAGCTCGAGGCCCTGGTCGTTGCGGCCGAGGGTGGCCATGAGGCGGGTGACCTCGGCGCGCAGGTCGGTGACCTCGAGGGCGAAGCGCTGGTAGCGGGCGCCGACCGAGTCGGCGGCCACCGACTCGGGCAGCCACCAGTTGACGCCCATGACGGACGAGGTGCCCGACGACAGGGTGCGGGCGATGATCTGCAGGCGCACGGCGTTGAAGAGCAGCACCGACTCCTTGCTCTGCACCATCTCGCGGCCGCGGGACCGCACCAGGTGCATGGCGCCCTCGATGTGGGTGCGCCACGCCAGCAGGCCGACCTCCTTGGCCGCCGTGATCTTCTCAAACAGCGACAGCAGCAGCACCGTCGCCAGCGTGCCGTCGTGCCTGCTCTCGCCCGGGTCCTGCAGCGCCTTGGCGATGGCCACCAGCGCCCGCGAGTGCTGCATGTACGACAGCTCCACCAGGTTCGTCGAGTCGCCCTTGAACCGGTTGCCCATGGCGGCCAGCGCAACCGCGCTGTAGGCGAGCTGGAACGCGCTGTCGGGCCGCGTCTGCGAGTTGAGCAAGGGCAGGAGGTAGTCGAGGTGGCCTGAACTCCTGCCTCGCTGGCCGGGCACCATTATGAAGTTCCACGCGAAGAAGTGGCTGGCTCGTTGGTCCAGCGGCACGGCGGGGGCGGTTGCTGGGAACTTGGACATCTCGAGGGACATTGTTGTTGTTGTTGTTGTTGTTCTAAATGAAGGACCCGGTACCGGTCCGGTGGATGATGTGGGTGAAGGTGTCGGCGAAGAAGAGGCCTGTGGGGTCTTCCTGTACCCGTTGCTGTTGCCGCTGCTGCTGCTGCCGGCCTTCTTATTATTGGCATTCAAATTATTCGTATCCGAGTTCTGGACCGTGTCGAATGTGATGACGAAGCCTCCGTCTTCGGCTGCCCTCTTGGCCGCCTTCTTGGCCGCCGCCTTCTTTGCCCGGGCAGCTGTTGCCTGCGTCTCGTCCCGGTGAAGGATGTCGAAGTCGGATCGGTAACCCGAGCACTGGCGGCGTGATTTGGCGCATTGGTTGCAGGTAGGCCTGGACTCGTCGCACTGCAGGGACGATGCGAATGGTCAACTAATGCGTCCAAGTCTCAGATCGACCGACGTTCTAAAGTTCTTCAAAGTTGAGTGTGCATCACACCCACCCAGCTCTGAAGGGAGAAGTGCCGAGGGGAAGTCTAAACTGCACCTTTATTCTCCTGGCCCTACACGTCCTACAGCCCATCGAGGGCTTCCCGCAGTACACCATCTCGAACTGATATCGCCGCCGGGGCCACCGTCGCACCGAGTTCCTATCGGCTCTTTGTGCCTTATGGGTGATGGTCCAACGTAGACCGGGCGTTGGAACCTGGCTCTGACAAGGAAGAATCGGGCTGAATTGGTTACTTGAGGATTATGTCGTCTCTGGCCGGCAGTAGGAGGTGGAGTATGTGCCCACGGAACGTCCGAATTGGGAAATGCGATACTTAAGTAAGATAGATACGGAGTACATCCGTATATACGATAGAAATATGAAGTCGCACACGATCACATCCGGGAAAAGAGAAAGTCTGGAATTCGGGAAAACATGCAAATTGGTCGCCGTCGATACTACACGTGTATCAGTGTCGAGGCCAAGCGAGTCGAAAGAGGAGACTTGTGGAGATCCCGCAAACCTCTTGTTGGTTGAGGGATTTACTCCTCGTCTCCCCGGGTGGAGTAGTCTTGATAGTCAGCACCCTGCAGGGAGGCAACGGACCCAGGGAAGCAGGGAGATAGCCAGTAGCCAGCCAGCCCAGCCTAGCCGATCGGCACACTGCAGCACGCACAGATCCTCTTGGACGGTGTGACACGGCACGCTAAGATCGGCTTCAAATCTTGGGTTGCCGCTGCTATTCTGTGCTGCTTCTTTTCTTCTATGTGGCTTTCCTTTTTGGTTTAATTTTCCCCATTCCTCCTTTTTTTCTCTGTCCTTTTTTTCTTTTTCCTTTTTTTCTTTCCCAAGTCCTCCCGCCCGAGTGATGACGATAACTCGGACCCTTTTAATCCCACCAACAGATTCAAGGCCCTCCAGACCCCGGATCGACCAGACAGCCAGATCGATCAATCTCAGATATGCTTGACTTGATGTGACCCTCTGATATATGCAAGCGACACGTCCACGTCCCATCAATGGCACCGCCAAGTCCACTGGTGTTATCACCACCGTATCCCAGTGTGTATCCGAATTGGGACGAAGCACATGCATCATCCCGTGGGCCTAGATGTCCTGAAGTCCTTGTAGGCAGGCGACGTGGAAAGACAGGGTCGGAATCATCTCAACTCTGTGACCTGTTTGAAGTTTCGCATCGCCAATCTGGCGAGACAGCAGGCCTGCGTTGATGGTTTCAAGCTTGGCTCGAGCTACGGGAGTACCGGTACTGTGTAGAATGTGACACTTGTGCTCCCACTTGTGCTCCCACTGGCGCTGAGGTACA
The DNA here is from genome assembly GCA_001702395.2 of Diaporthe helianthi. NCBI lineage: Eukaryota > Fungi > Ascomycota > Sordariomycetes > Diaporthales > Diaporthaceae > Diaporthe > Diaporthe helianthi. The sequence continues at coordinate 25,751 of MAVT02000529.1, forward strand.
CTCACTCCAGTGTGCCGAGATTCATATATTGCTCCAGGTTTGCACCCGTCACCTTAGTGCCTGGCCTCACCTAGGAGGATTGGGCTCCAACAGAAACGAAGCCTTACCTATTTGACGCATAGCTGCTCGATATCGTTGCTGCATGGCCTGACACCTACGAGCTTGGAGCTTGGGTCCTTGCACGGACGAGACTCGACAGCGGGAGTGAGCGAGCACCTTTGTTTCCGTCAGGTACCTAATAATAACTTTTGAATAAGGATGCCGAGGTACGGAGTAATTACTGTGCATATGGACCCAAAGTCAAGTCGCATGATTGTCGTGAGATGCATCACGCTGCCGTTGACGCACGGGCTCGAGGACCCAGGTAGGGCAGATATTTACCTAGGTGCTGCTGGGGTTCCAGATGTCCGTCCGACTTCTGCCCTGTGAAAGTGCAGGATGAAACAAATGGCAATACGACCCCATACTCATCGGTGGACAAGAATCACGCCCAACTTCATCTTGGGCACCTGGCCAGACCTCATGTGAGTCGTGTGGTTTCTGCTAAAGAGGTATCGGTTGAAGTGGATCCAGCTGGCTGGCCCTATCCTCCATCAATACCTTGTTTGGTTACACACCGGGGCAGAGATGAAAATGCGGTCTCTGCAAACATGGCCCAATTCTCACTCATCAGACATTTGGATCGGTTGATCATTTCCATCGGGCATGGGAGGCAGTAGATCTTGCAACAGGGTTCCCACAGGTGTCCAGCCCCCAACGGACCGCCCCGGGTGACAAGACCTCGCCTGCATATAACGCACCCAGCAGCCCGGGTCTTCAGTTCCAGATCGGTCGGGTCCGATATCCCATCCACAGCAGGCCTGCTTTTGCGCTATTGGAAAAAAAAAGGGACAGAGAACTCGATGTCCCAAGATGCCAGGGTCATCAACACAAAATATTAGCCAAGGCCGCCCCGAGTCGCTGGGTGGATGGGTGGTGGGGTTCTCACGCAGGAGAAATGCCCATTCTCATACAAGGCCAAGCTGCCAAGTGTTGATAATTTGCATCTTGGCCCGCGGAACTGAGAAGCCTACCCTAGGGTAGAGAGCTGGTCCACGGTACGGACACCGCTCGCCCATGCATGATGCTGGGTGGCTCTCACTGCGGTGACACAAAACAGAACAGAACAGAACAGAACAGAACAGAACAGAACAGAACAGAACCAGAACCAGAACCAGAACCAGAACCAGAACCCGAGGAAACAAGCAACAAAGCACGCGTGGGTTGATCAGGAACGGTGAGACCACCTCAGCCAACCGGGAGCAACCTATCTCATGTGACTGAACACCCCGCCCGCCCGGATACATAAACTTGGGCCGGGTGGGATGGCATCAGACGTCGCACAGCATGGACACGAAATTCAGCCAAGCAAGTCATACACAAGTGGGAGCTTCCGTAATTTATTGGTCTACGTGAACACTACACTAGGTAAGGCCCCATGGAGCCAGGCCAAGGCCAAGCAAGAACATCTATGAAGGGCGACCGAACTCCGCCCGTTGCGTGGAAGCGTCGTCATCATAGAAGAACCGGCAATTCTTTAGTGTATTTTTCCTATTGTGCACAAATCCGGGGGTCCCGCGAGTTATTCTGCAGCCAGGCTCGCAAACTACTGTCGTACATCAATACACTGACTGCTGACTGCATATGTACCTTATACATATATATCTACACCGTCTATATACACTCGGGACTGAAGTCCCCGAAGCACTTCCCCTCCCCCGAAAGCAACAGCAACAAAACGTGGCAGAGCGCCAGCCCGCGTGCGTGCCTCAAGAAAGTATATCCCCGCCATTTCGAGCCCCAACAAGGCAGAGCAGCAGCGAAAACCCACTGCCGAGGTCGCATCTAACTAGTGTACACTACATGTTTAGGCGCATCTCGCCATCTGGGGAACCCCATGTGCCATCCATGGGTTGGGGTGGGAACTCCCTGGCCTCCCCACACTATGTATGAGCCACATGATATGCACGGCCTGACGAGCCAGCCCCGAATCCAGTCCCTTCCAACCAACCGGGAGCCACTCTCTCACCTCGCCAGGCTGCCCCGCCCGAACAGGGCCAGTGGTATGGGATTGGGCTGTCTGTCTGTCCCCGTGTTCAACCATGCGGGACGCACCAGTTCCATCCAGGCACAATCGACGGCGGGGAACGGGGAACGGGTGAACGGGTGTTGACACGCTGTTCAGTACAGTTGACATGAGCAGGTCCCAGTGGGCCGGAAGTCTTGGGAGCAATCAAAGTCGGCCCGGTTGGAGGGGGGTGGAGGGGGGAGGACTCGCTCTCGCCGCGGACGGGTCCCTCCCTCTGCTGAGAAGATGTCGAACTTCGCAGGTCGGTGCAGCTGTCACCGCGCGGGCGTGCGGAGGGCCGCGGTATGTCGTCGGTATGGGCTGAGGGCATAAACACGGTGAATATACGGATATATAACTGCCGGCCTGCCATGGCCCGTCCTTTGGGGGCCGGAGGAAAGTCTGATGGATGCTCGCTCGATCAGGCCTTGATTGATATTCGAGCTGCCATCGTCCGCCACTTCTCCTCCT
>MAVT02000530.1:0-28268 GCA_001702395.2 Diaporthe helianthi
TTTATATTTATATTTTATATAATCTTTATATTTTATAATACTATATATTAATAAAAGTTAATTTCATAAGTTTTTTAATATAGATTTCTATAAATAAATTTATAGTTTTTATAGTTTTTATAGTTTTATAGTTTTTATAGTTTGTAGTTTTATAGTTTTGTAGTTTTTGTAGTTTGTAGTTTTATAGTTTTGTAGTTTTGTAGTTTTGTAGTTTTATAGTTTTTATAGTTTTGTAGTTTCTTGTAGTTTTATAACTCTGATAATAAGTTAGCTTCTGAGCTACTTATATTAATAATTCTAGCTAATGTTACTATTAAAAGTAGTATTCCTAAGCTTTATTTATTGAGTATAGGAGTATAAATATATACTTATAAAGATAAGCTTTTAATATTATATATTCTATAATTACTAGGTTTTTAAGCGTTTAACACTATATAAGAATAGTATAGAGCTTTAGGATATAAATAAATTAAAAACAATATTAACGAAATATAAAATATCGCTATTACTATTTTATTTAGTTATCTTATACTATAGTACTAGACGTTAAAATATTTAAATCGATCTTATAAATAAAATAATAATAAGATAATATATCGGCTAATATAGTATTTAGCTAAGAAAAAAAGATAATCAAGGACTTAATAGCTAATATTATGGTAAAAAGCGGATATAGATAAAAAGTTTACTAGGTTAACGTTGCTACTAATTAAATTATAAGAAAACTAGGTAGCTTAATATAGGGTTACTAATATATAATTAGTAGAGACTCGAGTACGCATAGGAAATTATATAAGAACCTAAGCCTTCTAGGGCTTTAACTTAATATTTTATAGTTTTTACTAGGTTAGTATCTTTAAACATCTTAGACTATTTAATACTGTATTTATAAGAAGATTAATGAGCTGCGTGATGAGATCGCTAAGCGAGTACCCTACTAGAAATAAGGTTAATCTTCAGTTGAGCATGTATATGGAGGAGGATGAATTAGATGATGTGGGTTGTATGGCTCTAGATACGGCGATGGAGAGGCTAAGGTCGCAGCTGAGAGAAGCTCAGGAGTAGAATTTCGAATGTTATGGTAACGTTATACGGTTTCTGCGATGATATCTGGATGTATGTTTCATTGACTCTCTTTCCCAACCGTCCAAACCCTGCATCCAGCCCCAGTGTTCCGATTAACAAAAGTCTGGGAAAACGGTTGGGGTGCTGCCCATCTTGTTGGCTTCCAGAACACCCTTCCAGAACTCGCCGCTGTAATAAGCGTGAAAAGCCTGTCCTACTGAGCATACAGTCAGTCAATAGGCAGAAGCATTACCGGGTACAGGGGTCAAAACTTCGCGAATCCTGCTGCTCCAGAACGCCCCATGAACCCCTGCTAGCCCGGTCGCCTCCCGGGGGCGAGACTGTAGGCCAAGGCGACGGCGGCTCCCGGCAAATTGGCGCTAACCATGCTCGCCACGCAGTCCGGCACGGCCCTCGATGTCCTGATACGGACTGCGACCGAGAAGCCTGCATGCTGTGTGTGCACCAATCGGCTTTTCCATGGCTACTGCAACTGCCACCCTGAAAAGGAAAATGTGGGCATGAGCCGCGCTAGGAGGACAGCCGTCTTCGTCGACTTCATCTGCTACAGTTCTCCGTCCTTCAACAACAACAACAACGTCGGTCCTCCTGCTCAGCCAGACAGCACCTACCAGAGCGAGAAACAGCTGCCGACGACGGCCTGAATCCCCTCCTCCCCACCTGCCATGAAGGAAGACTCCATCGACGTCGTCGCCGCAGCCGAGGCACCGGCCTCAACAGGCCTCCTCTCTCAGGACGAGGCCGACATGGTGCGGCTAGGCAAAGCCCAGCAGTTCAAGCGCAACTTCTCCTTCTGGTCGACCTTTGGCTTCGTTTCCATCTACATGGCGACGTGGGAATTTGTGATTGTGTCCATGTCGCCGTCCATCGTGTCGACGGGCTACGGCGGTTTCTTCTGGACTTTTTTGGGCTCCGTCCTCTGCTACTCATCCGTCGCCCTCTCGCTCGCCGAGATGTCCAGCATGAGCCCTACCGCTGGCGGCCAGTACCACTGGGTCTCGGAGTTTGCGCCGGCGGGCTGGCAGAAGCAGGCCAGTTATGCGTCGGGGTGGATGACGAGCTTGGGGTGGATCGCCAGTCTTGCGGGCAGCGTATATGTCTGCGCTGACCTTGTTCGCGTCTGCGTTAACATCAGCTACCCGGATCTTGTCTTCACTAGCTGGCAGGTCTTCCTCATACTACTGGCCCTGTTCATCCTGACCATCCTGTTGAACACGCTGGGGACAACGGTGTTCCCGACGCTGGAGGTGGTCAGTCTGATTGGGCATACTGTGGGTTTTGTTGTGTTTATTGGGATACTTTGGGGCATGTCTAGACCCTTGAACAGCAGCAGGGCGGTATTTCTGGATTTCCAGAACAATGGTGGCTGGACAAACTTCGGGACGGTTGCCTTGCTCAACCAGGTCTCGATCATCTGGTCGATGCTGGGATCGGATACTATCGTTCACATCTGTGAGCACTTCTCATACCCACCCTTACTTGCCCTAACTAACACTCTATTGTAGCCGAGGAAGTACGCGATGCGTCATTGACTGTTCCTCGGGCCATGTGGTGGTCATACGTGTTCAACATCTCAATGGCATTCGTCATGGTTATCACGATGCTCTACACCATTGGTCCCATCGACACCATAGCTGAGGCCGACTTGCCGTACCTGAACCTGTTCTCGGCAACAGGCAGCGTCGGGGTGGCCCTATTTCTTGCCATCGTCCTGTTCGTCCTCATCTACGCCGGCAACGTCACAGCACTAGCAACAACATCGCGCGAGGTCTGGGCCTTCGCAAGAGACCGCGGCTTTCCCTTCTCCACATGGATCTCTCGAGTATGTCATCAAAACAGTTCAGGACGATTCCTTCAATGTTCTTAAGAGATCATGTGGCTAACAGGCTGTACTTAAGATGAACCACAAATACGACATGCCCTTCAACTCAATCTACCTCTCATCTCTAGTCGCCCTCCTGCTGTGCCTCATCACCCTCGGCTCCGACGCCGCCTTCAACATCATAATCTCCGTCTCGCTCCTGGCCCTCATGTCAACATACATGCTCTCCATCGGCTGCGTGCTACTGCGGCGCATCCAGGGGGGCGAGCTCCCGCCTGCGAGGTGGAGCCTGGGGCGCTTCGGCCTGCCCATCAACGCCTTCGCCGTCGGCTATGCCTTGTTCATCGTCATCCTCAGCTGTCTGCCGTACTCTAACCCGACTACGGCTGTCGATGCGAACTGGGCACCTGCCATCTGGGCGGCGGTGATTTTGATTACTGTGGTTGCTTATGTTTTTCATGGGAGACGGAAGTTTACGGCGCCGATCATATTCATTGAGGGCAAAAGGGCGCGTGGTGATGAGCTGCAGAAGGTGCTCTAAGACTCTTATTATAGAAGTCATTAAATTTGTAAATACCGATCTTGAACCAACATACTTTTGTACAATTTGTTCTTCTCAGTGACTATCTCTCTGTCTCATCATGAAAGCCTCTAATATACGCCTTGGCTCGAGATCACTGTTGCCAAGATCATTCAGGAACCCTTGCGTATGAAACAGTGGCAGGGAATACATCAGGCGCTTCAAGCACAAACCCTCGGAAGAAAAAGCCCAATATGTACGTGTTCTGTCAAGTATAGGGAGCGTCTGCCGGTCAAATTAGGTTGATACAATACTAACTAGGTGCACTATTATTCCGCTAAAATGATATACTTAAGTAGTTCGGCAGGAATGTAGGCCATCACAGTTTTAAGCGTGACATAGAGTACCTAGGCACTCATTTCAAATGTGTCTAGAGCTCTATTCCACTCAATTCAGCCCACACTAGTAAAGGACCGGTTCCAAAACATTCCTATCCAACTTGAACCACTGACACTACCACCGTCCCGGGACGCACATCTTTCCACCGACTTCACCATGGAAATTCGAACAATTTGAATATAGTTCACATTGTCCTGTAACACTGTGCTGCTGCACCAAGTATCGATGTCCTCAGCAGGATGTAGACTCACCAGGTAAGAGCCATCATCTCACAAGCACTGGCATACATGGACGCTGACCCTCGGGAATCGGCAGCTGACTCGGGCAAGTCCAGATGCCCATCCAAATATTTCCAGCCAATACAGACAATAGGGCTGAGGTCTTGTGCACTTGTCAACCTGCCATCGGGATAGTGTAAAGACTAACAGCTTGACAGGACGGACTAGAGTATATGCTAGAGAAGTCGGCGCGCTCACGGCCAGATCCGCGTTGACTAGATGAGATAGACTTGGACAAGTGTTGTCTAGGGGACTGGTTTTTCAAGCAATTTTTGTTTTGTTTTCAGAATTCAAGTGTTGAAAGAGTTCCTCCCTCCATCTGCCTCACTCAACTTTCTTCTTCCTTTACCAACACAAACTTAGAACTCCGTCCCTAAATCATCACAAATCACTACCCAACCAAATCTCGAAGGCAAAACAGTCAAACACACTGCTCAGACGAGCCAAAAAGACCACAGAAGCCAGCTCTCAGACCACAAGACAAAATGCATGTCTCGGCACGCATCACCGCCGGCCTCGTCGGCCTTGCAAGGTACGTCCCGCCCATGCCCTCTCACCCACCCTCACTCATTACCACATCCCAACTCCCACTCACACTGTCCCTTCTTCCTAGCACCACCTCAGGACTGTACATCGGCAACACCACCACCGGGCGTGGCATCATCAACACCACCACGAGTCCCGTCAACGAGACAAAGCTTAAGTGGTACAGGCCATATCTCCCGGTCGGCAATCATGGCGGCCCTGGCCCAGTGATCATCCCAGAGAAGCAGTGGAACGAAACCCACACGGGTATCAACACAACGACGAATGCCGCCAACGAGACAAAGCCCAAATCCCACTGGCCGCATCTCCCAGTCGGCATGCAAGGCGGTCCTGGCCCAGTGATCATCCCAGAGAAGCAGTGGAACGAGACCCACGCGGGCATCATCAACAGCACAACCACGAATGCCGCCAACGACACGAAGCCCAAATCCCACTGGCCGCATCTCCCGCCCGGTTTCCAAGGTGGTCCTGGCCCAGTGATCATCCCAGAGAAGCAGTGGAACGAAACCCACGCGGGCATCATCAACAACACAACCAAGAATCCCGTCAACGACACGAAGCCCCCCAAATTCCATTTTCCACATCTCCCGGCCGGCACTAAGGGCGGTCCCGGCCCAGTAATTCTCCCAGACGAGCAGTGGGACGAAATCGACGCGGGTAATTCTTTCTACCTCTGGCCGGTGGGGCCTGCCAGTGGTGACGAGGGCGAGGACCCGACCGCGACCACCCCGGACTCGGATGGCCCTCGTCTTCGTCTTTCCGCGACCGAGCGTCGTCGGTCCCTCGTTGGAGGATGTCCTAACAAAGAAACTCCCAAGGAAGAAGCTCCCAAGAAAGAATGCCCCAAGAAGGAAACTCCCAAGGAAGAAACTCCCAAGAAGGAGTGCCCCAAGAAGGAAACTCCCAAGGAAGAAACTCCCAAGGAAGAAACTCCCAAGAAAGAGTGCCCCAAGAAAGATGAGCCCAGCAATCCTCCGCCCATTAAAGATGGCCCCGGCGATCCTCTGCCCCCACGCGACAGGACCCTGGCCGACCACATGGAGAACCACGGCTCCATGCTGCCTGAGTGCTATAAGAAATGCATGCGTTCGGAGGACGGCAAGGCGAACATGCACATGGGCAAGGTACGTCTAAGAGCGCCCACCCAGCTTTAGAAACCTGGACAACCCCTTCCCCCCCCCCAGAAAAAAATGAAATTGCGTCCCATATAAAAAGAGGAGCAAAAAGAAATCGACCGAAAAAAAAATCAATTTAAAAAAAACCCAAAACTAACATATTCCGTGTGCAGGACACGCTCGGCAAGATCTGCGGTAGCAAGTGGATCCGTTTCGCCTGGTGGAGCGAGCACCACATCTTCTGGTGCGTGACGGGGAAGAACGGGTGCCAGAGCAAGGAGGACCACAGGGTTGCGTACAGGTGGTTGAAGTGGACTTGTGGCGACAAGCCAAATTGAACGGCGCCGCGGTAGCACCCGCAACACGACACGACACGGCAGTAAGCCCACGGCGGAGGAGCTAATAGTTTTCGACAGCTTGCCGCCAGCGAACCCTACCTCAATATGGGATAGATGGGCGCGGACCAGAAAAAAACAACTTTGTTAGAAGTTGATGAATGAGAATTAATAAATCCCAAAACAACCGACGATGTCCAGGTCCAGGTGATGTCTGTGCCAACATTGATTTTTTAACGGCTCGCTTTCCTGTACTTAAGTACGAACCTGAGGCCCAACTAGAACCGATTACGATTTTTGCAGGGCTGCAGAGGTTCGTGTCTCCATAATGGAGGAATGTAACCGAATCGCATTCGAAGTCAATAGTTGACAGTTAGAAAGTGAAGTTTCAGAGTCTTGGTGAACATCCTTATTCAAGTCCCTCCAGCTGGGCTTTGATCCGCAGCGCAAGAAGCCTCGAATAGTACCTGCATATGGCAAGATTGCCGCCATGGAACCAGAATCCGGGATGGCCAGAGTCCCTCCACAAGGCCCGGAACTCGCCGCTGTCATCAAAGCCCCAGATGTCGCGGAGCTTCTCGCCAACCTTGTCACCAAAGATGCCGCTCGCCTGTGTGCGCATGTTCTGATATCCCGTCGCAAAGATGATCTCATCCGCTTCGAGTTCGGTTCCGTCTGCGAATCTTAGACCCTTCGGCAGCACCTCTGTGATCTCCTGGCCTTGCTTGACCTTGATCTTGCCGTCGATGATCAACTTTGATGCGCCGACGTCGATGTAGTAGCCGCCGCCTCGTTGGAAATACTTGATGTAGAGACCACAGTCATCCGGTCCCTTATCGGTCTTGAAGCCGGCCTTGGCCAGGCCCTCGAGGATTTCTTTGTCATGTACCTGATGTAGTTTCGTGATCTCATGGTGCTGCGCCTTGGTCACCTCAGCTGGTGTACCCCATGAGAGCAAGTCGGCGTCCTCGGTGGGTGGTCCGCCCTCTTCATAGGCGCCCGCTAGGCTGATCTTGCAGATGGACTCGCTCGAGACGACACAGGTTGTCGATCTCTGGACCATTGTCACTTCGTATCCATTCTCGTAGTAATCTTGGCAGATATCGTGGCTCGAGTTGCAGGCGCCGACAACAATTGCTTTCTTCCCCTGGCTGCTGGGCTTTGCACCTGGAAATTCGGACGAGTGGCAGATGATATCACCCTTGAAAGCATCCCAGCCTTTGATTTTCGGGACGTTTGCCTTGCCCGAGTGCCCCGTTGATTGAATGATATGCTTTGGATGAAGTGTCCGAGTTTCGGTCGACCCGTCGGGCAGTGACCTTCGGACTGTGACGGTCCATCGCTTCTGAGATTTATCCCAGGAGCCAGATTCCACCCTTGTCCTCGTCCAGACGTTCAACTCTAAGAGTTTGGCATAGGCTTCGAAAAAGTCGGCCAGTTTGTCTTTGGGCGTGAAAATAGGCCACCACTCAGGGAAGTGTATGTAGGGCAGGTGATCGATCCAGACTGGATCATGGAGAACAAGTTGGTGATAACGCTTTCGCCAGTTGTCGCCGACGTTATCATTCATGTCGACGATGAGAGTTGGCACGTTGATCATTTTAAGCCTGGCATGTGCAGACAATCCACCCTGGCCAGCACCTAGGCAGTGGGAGTTGTCAGCATTGCAGGCCTCCCTAGTGATCGGGGTCAGGCACAGCCAGGTGTTATTGGGAAGTCATACCAATGATAAGGACGTCTGGGTCTCGGTCCACAAAGCTAGATTCCTCGACCCTTCTATCCAGCCAGTTCTTGCGGCCCCTGTGGTAGCCATGCTGTGCGCCATTTGGCCGTCGTGGACCGGTCGGCTCTTCGAAGCCCCTGAGCTCTTCGAGCGATGTGAAGAAGGTCCAGATCTTCCAAGATCCTTTGCCATCCTGGGCCAGACGTACGACCCCACGGCCAGACCCCAGTTTCGTGGTGATGGTCGTGTAGAAAAGGATGCCCTTGGATGTCTGGTGTGGATTGAAGGGCGTGAGTTTGGGTTTGCGCCACTCTGATGAGGCATCCACGGAGACCTTGGTGAGATTGGAGTTGCCCTGCAAGAAATCAACGATACTGTCCTTGCCCTTGAGGGTCCTCAGGTCCCACGACAGTGCAAGGTGGTCCCGCCAGTAGCACTCGCTATCACTGAACAGAGACGCCACGCCCTCAGCAGCCTCCTTGCAAGGGGCCTTGCCAAGGTACGAGTTAAGTGTCAGGATGATTTCTTTCGCAGTCCCGAATGCATCAACCGGCCCGTCTGTGGCTTGGTCGGGCCACTTTGCGACGTCGAGGTTGACAGACCCGGGCTCGCACCGCTGGCTGGAGGGAGGAGCAACAACGGACTGTGTCAGGACGCTAGGACTCATTTTGTTTAGGGCGAGATGAGTTGAAAGAGAAGTGCTCGTGAGGATGCTGAATAGAGAAAGAAGCCTGGGGATAATGTTGATCCTGCGATGCCCCTGGAGGTATCTCGTCACGATGGGCCTGAATTAAGTAGTTCTTGGACAGTGGACTGGCCGAGGACGTCACCAACAGGTTGACAGATATCCGCCATGGTCGTGGTGGCACAGCCTCAAGTGCTAGTCTCTCTCCCCACTCTCTCTCTCCCCACACTCTCCCCACGTTATATGGAGCCCCGTCAATCTATTAGGGTTACCCGAAATCCGGGGGAGGGGTAGGTGTCCCACTCAGGCCACCCCAGCGACGCCGGCAGCCCGCCGAAGTCTCGGGTTGTGATATCCGCGGCACCTTCCGCGTCAATGCAGCAAACCGCCATGGATCGAGGCAGGATGTGGTCGAGCCGCTCGCCCGCCGAACCCAGTTTGCCCAGATTCGATCGCGGTGGTCATTGGAAGGCTGGGTTGGGAGATGCAATGTGGGCCCGCGTTAGATGGGTGGGTGGGTGGAGTCGAAGCTGAAGCGATCCCCGCATTCGAGGCTCTCGGTGTGTCTGGGCCGGGATGCCTCTTTTGGCGGGCCGAGAGACAACGTTACCACATGGGTACTGTGGTATTCTGGCGGACCTCCAAGCATTGTTCACCCCGTTAGCTCGGACGACTTTGATGACGATGACTAGGAAATCATGTCCCACCCGGTGAGATCAACTCGTTTTTTGAAACTGCTCAGAGGCTGATTTCATAAGGTTGGCGATGTATGCCTGAGTTGGAAGTGAGGTCTGATAAGAAAACCGGCACAACCAACACATCACCAGTCCCAAATACCACCACAAGACCGACTTGACAAACGTCACCATTGCCGCTGTCTCGCCTTCGGGGCTTTGAATGCCCTGCGTTCGACGACCAGGGGCAGTTAGTCCTGGAGGAATCGGGTCAGGTCACGTATACAGGTGTGACCGCTGGCCAGGCCGATGAATAGGGACTCAGCTCGCAAGTTGCCTGAGGAGCACTTGAGAGTGCAGAAAATTGTGCCTTGAAAAGGGGGCGACCCCTGTGTCCGACACCACGCCATGTCTTGAGTAACCCTTTCCTGTTCGGTCGAGAAACCACTCCAGTACTCAGTGTCTAATCTGGATACCGAAGCAGAAGCTCGAAACCGGTCGCCGAGTGATAGGTTACCGAATGATTGTACATTGCCACAATTTCACGCAAGACTGGAACAGCGTAACTGATGTGCCATCTGTCATTGTAATCGGGTGCAGATGGACTTTGGCCTGGCAGTAGCAGATGCGCAGCAATGGCGAGTTTGGACATTTCACAACATTCTGAAAAGGAGATATCAATCCACCCCAAGGATATTTTGTCCTCAGCATCTCGTCAACACCATACGCAGGTTCGCATGCATGAAATCCCTATCTGCGCGTCTTGCACCTCCTTCTGTCGCCCCTCGCTGGCGTCCCCCTGAGCTGGGCAGCGCAGCAAGACCGTACCGTTTCAGAGGGTCCATGGCCGTTTTCGTTGACGTATTCTCAAGGTTGCCTCAGCTCTTTGCGAGAAGGCTTTCCTGCCGCGACTGCCAGCCACTGCACACAGCTGCCCAGATGTCAGTCCACATATGCCTAATTACATCACCTATGACGGACGCATTTGTGCCGGTGACCGTGATCCTTCCTTCAAGTTTTGGGTTCTCTGCAAGGGCAAAGCGTTTGCGGACTAAATGCTCCGGTGGTTATGTTGGTCATTGCAACTGCCCTGCAAGACATTGCGTCAACACCGCCCATAATCATTGTCAAACCAGGAAAGCATCTGCTCCGTTCCATCCCATCGTCTATAGGCGGTTGGTTGCCCTTGCTCTCTCAACAAGATGCTGATTGTGTTGCATTAGGGGGTGCAATGTGAACAGAAGACAGTAATTTGTGCCTACAACCACACACAGCACTGGAGACTCTCAAGTCTAGTGTCATCTTTTTGTAGTTTCCATTGAACCTTGGCGAATTTCCTGTGACTTCCAATTCAGGTGAACATCATTGATGTGTCCAGGTGTGTGCTGGGCTGTGATGGTAACTATTCCTTGCTTCAGACCGTCAATGACAATGCAGACAACAAAGGATGTCCATATGTGCGGGCATTACTCCAAGGTTGGCTCTGGCAGGAGGTCTTTCCCATATTTCAGTAGTTTTCACGTCATCATTGTTGAGTCTCCTCCCTTGGCCAGGAGGCCATGGTTTACGGCAGGTGGTTGCGGCCCTTTTGGAAGCCATGCAAGCGCAGACCGTTCTGGACACAGCCTCCTTGCCGTTTTCTGACTGACCAAGAGGAACAGCCTTCGATGCAGCCTTGTATGAGGTGATTGTTTGTCTACTTTAGTATCGTGAACAAAAGAGTTCGTATGGAACGGTCAATTGTTGAAGAGCCTTTGTAGCAAAGTATCTAGCTCGCTGAAGAAGTACGCGAGTCCGTTGTTCTCGAGATGCCTGCGCCCTCTGCCTGCACACCTTGGACTCGCTGTCTCTCACCGTTCATGGTTGAGCGACTTCCCTCGAGTTCCTTCCAGTCTCTGCCATGACATCAACGGCCGTCTCTTCCGTGACATCAGCACGCAAAGTGAGGAAGGCACACCGAGGAAGGCACAGGAGAGGGTGGCCCGAGCGCAGGATCCCCCATCCCCTTATCCTTCTCGTCCCTCGATTCTCTCGTCTTCCTCTCTTCTCTTCTTCTTTTCTTCTTCAAGAAGCTTGCTGCGTTTGGACGCAGATTTCGCGTCGAACTTATTGACTAGGCATCATTCGTGCTCGCGTCTGCTCTACCTTTTCTCTATTCTTCCGAACATCTTTCCCATCCGCACAGAGAGGTCTTTCACCAACCTCTATTTTCGACACGGTTCTCGAGGTACAACGGATTACTTCGAGTCACGATGGACGCCACACTGCGGGGCTGTGCAGACCTCTGGTGTTGGGTCATTAATGACCCGAACGGAGGGTGGTTGTTCATCCCCAGTCTTCTGGTTTACCTCACCGCGTCTACCTGGTCTGTGGGGTACGAGTTTGCTTGTAAGTGTTTTCCTCTGGCGGCGTCGTCGTCGTTGTCATTGTCGTGGCCCTGGTTTTCATCTTCCTCCTGATGGTCCTCCTGCTGCTTCTTCATCCCCCTCCTGCTCGTCACGCCCACCAGTCGCGAAAATCGGATCAACCAGCACACCAGCACATCTCCAGAAACTCTCGTTCGCCAACTCTCGCCCAAGAATTTCTCCAACAGCACCAGCAGCTCCCCTCCAGCAATTCCCCTCCAGCAGTTCTCGGCAAAGGATTCCCCAGCCAGCACCTGTTCCTCTAGCAATCTTCACATTCAGCAATCTCTCTACCAGCAGCAGCTTCTCCTCAGCCAATTTCCTCCCTCGGGCTGTGCCCTATATCCAGCTCCCCCAGGTCCAGCCCACTACACCACCTACCTACCCAAGGCATCCCCTCGCCCTCGACCTTTCCCCTTTGCCTCCAGCTTGGCTCTGCCCTCTGCCCTCTTCCCTCTGTCATCTGCCCTTTGTCCTCTGCCATCTGCCCTCTGCCCTCTGTCATCTACCCTCTGTCCTCTGCCATCTGCCCTCTGCCCCCTGTCCTCTGCCTACCCATTCCCATCTTCCCATCTCCCCTTTCTTCTGCGGTCCCATCTCTATATCTCATCTTCCTGATGCTAACACTTCTCTTCTCCAGACATGCAACTCTGGAGTGTCGTTTCTAGTGGAGATCTTTGGCTGGAGCCGTCTGGGCACCCGACGGCCTCGAAGGCAGGTGCTCTCGGGATCTGGGTCGGGCTCGGGCTAGTCCGCACCTGGTTTCTCGTCTGCTGGGCCTTCGCCGTCGCACGGTCTTACACGCCAAGATCGCGGATGTGTGGGCGCACATCCATCCACCAGTCCGACTTCATCTTTTGGGGTGATCCGAACCGTCCACTTCGATATGCGGATGATGCAATGCGATTCCGGAAATGCAGAGGCGCCTGTCGAGCTCGCGACGAACCTCTTGCCGACCGGGTCTACCATTGCTCGTATTTCGAAGCTTTACACAAGAAGGGAAAAAGAGAAGGCGCGGATGTACACTTGGCTCTGTACGACCATTTCTGCGGTTGGCTTCAGGTCTGTGTCTGGCTGGACACCATGAAGTCATACCTGCTCGCCATCTTCTTTCTCCTTTTGGACGCCATCATCGTGATGATCATTTCCTTCATCGCCATTTCGACGTCAGGTCGCTCGTCCCTCTTGGCTCATGCGCCGGCGGTGACTAGGGCTGTCGCCATCGCCATCTTCCTTGCGGGCAGCAACCTCTGGCTCAAGGTCCGAGATTTGGCTTTGCGGAATGTCACGATTTCGGAGAAACACCAACTGCGTCAAGTAGGGGGAATGCGAGGAGGCTTTTGGTTCGCGCTTTTGCCCGACCGCCCCGAACACGAACCCGACTTTCAACATTTTCGAGGTAACCCCTGGGATCTAGGATGGCAACGGAATCTCTCCCAAGTTTTTGGTGAGAGGCTCTGGGATTGCTTGCTGCCGTGGACTCAGCCGCCCAGAGTCCGTTACTACTCCGACCGTCGCCATGTTACCGATTTCGAAATGTCAGACGCTTTCTGGGAGTGGGTTCGAGACAAGAAGGAGAACCGGTTCCGTACTGCTGGATCGGAATCTGCTGTTTCTGGACAACAGCGGGAGGCGGATGCAGCGGGCACATCGATCGGCGCTGGGACATCGATTGTCGCCTTCTCGCCTGCGTCGTCTCTGCGGTCTCTCTCTTCGAACGTCCACCCACGACTTCAATCACCCCAACGTACCCCACAGGAAATTCCTCTCCCCCCATCTCCTTCGGAGCTCTGAGGGTGCTTCTTCCGTCAGAGGTAGACGTTAATACTCCCCTCCGGGGGGCGGAGGATGAAGACGGATTCTGCACCTCCAAGCCGGTATCCTCCGGGACCTTCTGCTGTGCCTTTGGGCAGCGCACACGCAGATGCTAAGCAGAAACGCAGATGCCAGCCACAACGCATCACCACCATCATCGACTCGCATCACCAATCGCCTGTCATGATCCACATCTCGCCACGTCGACTCTACACTCGACCGGCTTTGACATCACTTCACCATCTATCACTCTTCGGCCATCGGAACAATTCTCACCACACTGTTCTCTACGGCCTCAACCAGCATCGCTTGAGACATCTTCCACCTCTTGAGCAACGCGCTTCAAACCTTGAGCGCATCAACTCCAGCAATCGTCGAGGTAACCAATCAACCTCTCGAATCTCAATCAAATCAAATCCAATTCGACTTTTTCAGTCCAGTCCAGCTTGAAGCTCAACACTCTTTCTCCGGAGCTTCTTCGTGCCTCATCACACAGACATCACAAGCTTTGCGCACCATCACTTCGGAGCGCACACCATTCAGCGTCTCAACTTGAGACCTTTGAGCCTGCGGTTCACCAACTCGCCGCTTCCAGTCCACTTCGTCTTCAGAGCACCCAACATGGTTCTGATGACTTCCGAGCCTGCGGTCCACCACCATGCCGCTTCCAATTCACTTCGTCTCCAGGGCACCCACCACTGTTCTGAGACTTCCGAGCCTGCGGTCCACCACCATGCCGCCACCAGTTCACTTCGTCTCCAGAACAACAATTTCTGTTCGAGACCCCGCCATGCTCCACTCATGATGAAATGACCAGATGCCTTCTGGTCACGCTGGGCATCATAGCCTTGATGTCTGGCATTCAACAATCTCAATCAATTCCAGCCCTGCCGGTCGCTACAACTTCTGTGCCCGACAAACTTCAACCAATACGAGTCATTTCAGTCGCCATCACTTGGTGTCTGTCTCTTGAATTTTCGTCAATCAATTTGAGCCCCGTCAGTCACCACGTCGGTGGTCTGACCTCTTCGCTTGAAAGCCCGAGCTACATTGGTCACCTCAGACTCACTGTCTGACCTTGCTTCAAGCAAATCAATCCGAGCCTTGTCAATCATCACAAACTGGATGTTTGACTCCAACCTTCCACCAACACGAGCCATGTCAGTCACCACAATCTCGGTGTTCTGGCGTTTCATCTTCCAAGATGAACAATTCGAGCCACGTCGGTCAACACAACTCTTGTTGTCTGACCAGGAGTTCTTCCAATCGACTCCTTCCGCCGGCCACCACACCTTCGGTGCCCGGTTTTCCAGTCCGCTGCTCTCTTCTATCGGAGCGGCAACCACACAGTCATCGCACCCTCGATATCTGTCTACCAGCCCTCTGCTCTCGTCAATCGGAGCACCAACCAGGCAGTCATCACACCCTCGATGTCTGTCTACCAGCCCTCTGCTCTCGTCAATCGGAGCACCAACCAGGCAGTCATCACACCCTCGATGTCTGCCTACCAGCCCACAGCTCTACTTTTTTTGAGCTATTCCAGTCAGCCAATCACCAAAATCTCGGTCTTGGCTTGTCAACCCATGACTACACTCGAGTCTCGTCAGATGCTACCGTTTCAGCGTTCTGGCCCTTCAGCCCATTGCTCACACCATCTTGAGCAAATTTCAGTTGGCCGCCTTGCCCTTGGCGCCTTCAGCCCACAGCTCTCTTCTTCTTGGAGCTTCTTCAGTCACCCAACTTCTGGTGTCTGTACTCTCAGCATTGACTCTCGTCCAATGGAGTCTTTCATCCAGCCCACGGTTCTCACCAATTGAACCAGTCTCAGGCACGTACATTTCGGTGTCTCTTTGAACTCTCCCACCTCGAGTTCTCCAGCCCACGGCTCTCACCCAATGAGCCATTGCCGGTCACCACAACCTCGGTGTCCGTGCAAGCTCACACCCTTTGAGCGTTTCATTCAGTCTACGACTCTCACACAATTTGAGTGTCGTCATTCAGCCCATGGCTCCGTCAATTTTGAGCCCAATTCACCTCAATCTCGGTCTCTTTCGAACTCTCACTGAGTTCTTCATTCAGCCCACGGCTCTCACCCAACGAGCCATTGCCGGTCACCACAACCTCGGTGTGCCTGCAAGCTCACACTCTTTGAGCATTTCATTCAGCCCACGACTCTCAAACAATCTGAGTCTCTCCATTCAGCCCACGGCTCTCAATCAATGAGCCAATCTCATCCACCAAGATCATGGTGTACGTTCGGACCCTTCAAGATCGAGTCCGTCCATTCAGCCCATGGCTCTATCCACGTTCGGGCCTTCATTGCCCAGGAACTCGGTGCCATTTGACGCTATCAATTCGAGTTCTCCATCCAGCCCAAGGCTTCTCCATAATCAAGCCATCCGTCAGCACGATCTTGCCGTCTGACATTTCAGTTCTCAACTTTCCTCTTCAAGTTGAGTGCGTCCAATTCAGCCCATGGCTCTCAATCTTGGTCCCGTCGTCCACACAATCTCGTCGTCGACCCTTCAGCCAACGGCTCTGTCTTCTTGCGAGCTTAGTCAACCACCAACACCCGGTTGTCTACCCACTCGGTCAAGCATCGAAGCTCCTGCCCTTTTGCAGCTTCATCGAAACGCTTGACTCACCCCAAATCTTCATCTCAGCCAATTCCGCTGCTGTCGATGCATCGACTCGAAAAGTCATGACGTTGCTTCTCATTTGCCGTCATACTCTTTCTCAACGATTTCAAGCACGTCGCGCTCATGCTCCGATTTCCCAGTGACCCCGAGGGACGAAATCTACCCGAGAGCTTCAGAAGTGAGCCTTCCTTCCATGCTCGCTGTCCGAGGCACTTGGCGGCCCTGTTTCTAGCTGACTGCTCCAAGAAGCTGTCTGACCACGAAGAGATAATTTCTTATCGGAGTCCCATCTTGCTCGAGCACGGATGTCATCCCAATGATGTGAACAACCCTGACCTTGTGTCCTTGTAGGTTCTGGCTTCTTCTCACCCTCGGGTGGTGAGGCAGGCACTGATTTGGCTTCACAGATTATGAATTCGGACTCAGCAACACGGAACCCGTTGTTCTGATAAGTGAACGGTCCGTGTTTTCGCGTTGGCATTGGGACGTTCACAGACCCTTCTCTGTTGGCAATTGGCTCATGCTCACCAATTGATTCCAGAAGACGTGGGCCCACATGATGTGTGGAATGACACTGCTGGTCTACGTGGACACAGGCTCGGTAAGTCCGCCACACTGACATTCGTTCATCTATCCCAGTTTCTATCTTAGAGGTGAGCGCACTGATCAAATGATAACTTTCGCAGGTTCAAGGGAGTTGAGGCTCTCTCCATTGAAGAACTGATCTGAGGTGCAACCGCCGAGATCTTCTGGGGAGCCGGAAGTCTACCTGAGGCAACGGCAAGTCCTTCCCAACATCTTGTTGCCGCACTGGGTGCATGAGCAGTTCCTTCAATGACCCAACCATAGCCTCTGCTGCTGGGCATCGAGTCAGAAGGCAAGAAATTGCTCGCACACATGGACAAGGGCGAGTCGACAAATGGCACAAGCATTGCTGAGAGATCGGTGGCAGCAAATAAGTGAGTTGAGCATCTCTGACGACATTCTTTCAATATGACGCTGACTGACCTTTGACCAGCGATCGAGTTCTTGAGGAAGACGATGGGAAGTTGTCCCCTGGATGCGGGGAAATTCAAGGCTCGGGCACAAGTGACAAGGCAGGTGAGGGAGACAAGTTTGCTTTGGGGGGGAGGGGGGGTCCACGAGAGTTTGATTGCTATTTGCCGCTCACAAGATGTCCGCTGTCAGGACAGGACTGCAAACTAGCGGAGGATGACGGTCACCGACGGGGCGGCCACTCGCCACCCATGATCGCATTGCAAATGTGCAAATAAACATTGAAGGGATTGCGCCCAATACGGGCAGCAGAAAACTTTGCGGCAGCATAGTGACTCTTCAACTCTGCATATTCCAAGACCAAAAAGTGTCCCAAAGTTGCTCAGTCGTGCATGCTCAGTCGCAGTGCCTTTGTTTTTGAGTGCCCGGGACAATTTGGCCATTCCCGTGGTTGGACTCCTTCAAATACCCAGTGCGCTGCGGTATCCACCTCACCACCTCACAGCGACGGGCCGAGAGCGTCCACATGCCAGCACTTGCGACGACGAAACAGCGCGGTTCATGGCCATTTCCAAGGTCATGTTTAAGGAAAGAAGCTATTTGAAGCCCCCTTGCTAGCCCTGACTGCCCGTGCTTTGCAGTCAGCACACATTCGACAGCATAGTACCAGGTCTGCCCGGCAGTCTCACCGAAGCGCGCAATATCAGTCAATCAGGCGATTTAGCTTGTACTTGCTGGCCTGTTTTCTGGCAGCTGTCAGTCCTGAGCCCTGCGCCCTTTCCGAACCCGAGGTCGTGTTTCGCTTCATCTCCGGCTGGTACTAGACTAATAAATGCCATAGGGAGATAACTTCTCGCCCAGCACGGTCACACGCTCGAGTCATCAAGTTTTCCTCGCCGTCTGGAGTTGTTATTGCAAGTACGGGGTCTCTTTGATGGACCATGGGAGGATGTTTGGACGGTATCCCGAGTAAACCTATTGACGCCGACTTCTATGCCTTTAGTTCAGGGGCCGTCCAGCTGAGCTGCAGTGGCCCATGCCCAATTTTATTGGTCGAGGGAGCACAGCCTGGCACCGTTGTAAGCAAATCCAACAAATTCCATCATTCCGCCTCTCGTCCTTGTCAACTGCCAGCTGGCCATCAATGATCTCGCGACGAGTCGCCCTGGAGTACGTTACCACCGTGCCCTGGATCCAGGAAACAGTCACAATACGAGGTCTGCTGCTATGCATGATGCAATCATTTGGTACATTAACCGGCTTGAACATGGATGTCATGGTTGCTAGGCTCCGCGACGTCGCACTCTACGCTCACCTGCATCGCATCACGCTCGAGAACCTTACCACTGACCACCTCAACATATTCCACCGCGCTCTATTACATATACTTGGCTCTGAACTGGCCAGAGACACGTTTGCGCAGATTGTCGACGGGTTGCCCATCGCGGACGTTGCGTGGGACAAGCGGCATCCCGGCATCTTCGGCGACGACCATCCCATTGAGGCGCACGCAACTCTCTGTCCCGGGGTGAAAGACAAGACCTCCGCCTGTCTAGAGCAATATGATTTACATTCGCTCGCATTTGGCCCGCAGACAGTCCAGGCATACCAAAATGCCCCCCTGGGCTCCAAAGCCTTTCAGACTCGTCTGATCGAGCTCGTCGTCTTAGCATTGCACCAGATTGCAGTGGATCTCTTCAAACGGGACGACCTTCGTTCACACAGCCATCAAGAGATCGACACCGTCACCAGTTGTGCCATCGTCCCGCCCAAGTCCTTGACGCTTAAACCGGACGCTTACGCGGTCACGGTGCCACCACGACCAACCCTCTTCAACCATCCTTACTATGTCGATCTTGACATTTACCCCGAAGGCCTCGCGGATATTGTTGGGTACTGGGCCGAGGACCGCATTATTGGTGGGATCGTGCTGTTTGACAGAAAAGCGGACCCACGCGACCCCCGAGACCGGCCGAATGCCAGTGAGGATCAGGGCGAAGAAGAGGCTGGTGGGGGTCGGAATCCTGCTGAAAAACATCATCATCATCATCATCATCATCCGCCCAACATCTGGCTGCACCCCGCTCGCGACCGTGTGACAGACCGGATCTGCCAGCTTCACGATGACCAACAAAAAGCCCTCGTGGACTACCTGCTGCTGCATGCCAGTCAAGTGGCCGCGCCGGGACAAGACACGAGCAATCCACTTCCTATCCTGCCTCACAAGGGTAATCGTACCCGGGTTGACCCTTCTATTGCGCACACGCACAATCTTGTTTTCAGGGAGTACTGGGATCGCAAGCCGGCTACACAGGAGTTGTTGGATTTCCTTCTGCGGGTGCCGCAGAACGAACTCGACTACCCTGAAATTCGGGATTTTATGAACCGTCTCAATGCCCTGGAGAAAGAGTGGGACGAGGCCAAAGACACCCAGAAGTAAACTGTTTTCTAGATGCCGTAAATAGAGTACAACTTGGAAGCCTTGAAAGCAGAGAGCTGCGCTGCATTCCCAATGGCAGACTCCGGGTAGTACTGTATCGCACCGCCCCGGAATACGTAGGGGTTGTTAGTGAACGAACGGTGAGGTCGAACTTGGTGAACACCCCGAAGTTTCTCTGGCCCCTTTTAAGGGCACTAAGAGATCATGGTTGGAGGTCACATTCGCGCCGAAAATACTGCCATTTGCAAGCACGATCTCCATGTTTTGAACACTGTCGCAGCTAAATCCATATTTTTTTTTGGGGGGGGGGTTTGGAAAGATAAAACAGTGGGAATGGGATATTTTGGTCTTTCCCGGGGTAAGAGGCCAACAAAACCAACGACCAATTTCCAGGCAGATCGATCACCCCCGCTGAGGAAGCCTCCCACTCCGAGAGAAGCAACACGGGCTCCAACCACGATTTGGGCCATATCCTCAATGGTTCTGTACACGTCAACCCACAACGCACCGGTGCCAAAAGAAACGACACTTGACGCGTTTCCTCTCGGAATAACTGTTTCGAGTCCACACTTTTCTACGGTAACCCCGTGATCTGTGTTGGGGAAGCTTGCGTTTGGAGAATGCCCACCGCTTCTGAATGACACTTGGTAAGGAGCCTGTGGGCCAACAGCTTTCACAAATTCCGCCACCGCGCCCTCTGTGATAATAGTGGGCGCGACGAAACACAATGGATTTTGGCGTTACGTTTGTGGGGTGGGGGGGGGGAAGAAAAATAAAAGAAAGAAAGAGGGCACCGGGGCGTTATAGACATCTCCTTGGGAAAAGGCCTTTCTAGGAAGTAGCGAAGACAATGTATCGCACGAACCCAAAATCCTACATGGAAAGAACGTATATGGGCAAGAAAAGTCATTATGGAGAGAAAACTTGCACGATGAGACCTTGAGGGCTAGGGATTTCAGAGATGCTTGGTTGCCACGGAGCACATAGGGCTGGGTGTGCTCGACGAGCTGATAGAGGTGATCAAAAGGGTGAATGGAGACGTAATAATCCAGGTAAGAGTTGCTACCTACCTTAGTGTAGGTACAGGGTACTTATATTAGACAGTGATTTGATGGCACCTACTAAGTAGGTTGATATGGATTCCATGGATTTTGGTCAGTCTTTGCGCAGCGATTTGCAATTTTAATTTTGTCAAATATCTGACAAAAGGATATGCCAGCTCAAAATCCAAAGTCAACAGTTTGCCGAATCCTGAAGTCACCCTGCAACCAAGGAAACGCTGCCATTACTAAGACAAGTGCTGGCAGCCTGTACTGTCTATTTTACTGTCCGCAAACAACCCTAAGTAGGTAAAAGAACCCTAAATGTTTAGAAAGGTCTCAAGACGAACTGTGTTGATTCATAGGGCATCGTGAATGTCTCCCAAGACCACGTTCTCCGCGCATTCTCATCTTTAAGCCCATTTCAAAAGCAGGTGTGACAGTATCATCTTGATTGCTAGCGATGCATGATGCCGGTCAGGGCTGTGTTGGTTGTTGTTATTTGTCAGCTAAGTATGAACGCATATAAAAGAAGGATTGCAGTTACTCACCATGCCAGGGATCCATATTCCCACACGGGGAATGTCTCGAAAACCTCTGTGAACCTTCGCTGTTGGTCCTTCGTGTCGTCCTTGGGAATAAATCGAATAGGCTCGAACGAGTCAGGATTGGGGTAAGTGTCCGGGTTGTTCATGAGATTGTATGAAGAGACGCAGACTGTGGCGCCAGCTAGTACAGACAAGTCACTGTTGGTGAAGGTATATGGCTTGTCGTGTCCTGATGACCTTGTGGTCACTTGTGTTGTGTCAAAATTTGTTCATGGTGTGCCAAAAACCAAACATCTACCGGTTGACGTTTGCTTAGTGCTGTGTGGCAGAGGCACTGGGAGTTCGAGGCAGGTGGGCGCGACTTACATCGGCATAAACCGCACGCTGGGAGAGGCATGATGCCTCGCTTAGCTCGGCAATTTGCTTCTTCGACGACACGATCCACGATGGGGCTCGCTGGTCGCCATGGCTTGTAAAATCTTCCAGATCGCTGGAGTCTGTTTAGTGAATTGGCTCATGATCACGAGGCGAAACTTGAAGGGCAGCTAGAGCGCAAGGCGTCTCACGAAGTCATTGATTATTCTCGTCAATTTGGACAGTCGATCTGAAATCCACTGGCCGAAAAAGAATATAAGCCCCTAGGTATTTTTCCATGTTAGATCAACAGTAGTTATTCTATTCTTTTTACATGTTTTGATCGGTGGTTCGGCTGCTTACACCGTCAAACTTGGCCTCCGGATAAATCACAATCCCGCCGAGAAGCAGAAAGAGTGTCCAATGAGGTCTCTTATCATCAGCGATGGCCTTCCAATCGACCAGCTGCATGATTGGAAGTTAATAATTCGGTAGGCCACATAGAAATGTGACTTGTTTTCGGGGTCAGTGATGGCGTCGGTCAAAGTTGAGAGGTCAAGTCAATGTATGTCAACCGAAAGAAAATCCGGAGAATCTGAGACTGCCCGGGTTCTTTTTCGCCTGATGTCAATCACCTCTGGGGGGGGATCTCTATTTATTGCCAAACAAGCTAATTATTCCTCCGACATTCATGGAGCTATGGCGGGTGAGCTCCCACCCTCCTTGATGAGGCATCAATGCATCCCCATCCTAGTGCGCGGAGTACCAATCGACCTGCATAGAAGATCCATCCTATGAGGCTGAATTCTTTTACCAAAAATGTGTCTACCAGGTGGTCTCCCTTCGACTTCTCGCAGAAGTAGTGCCTGCTACAACGGCATATGCCCTTGCTTCCCAGCTGCATCCCTACCTACCTAGGTAGGTACTATTGTCCGTATCAAGTGCCTATCAACATACCGTTGAGGCTTGGTCTGTGATCCGGACCACTCAGGTGCAGTATTGCACTCGCTATTCCCGCCTGTGATATGAAATCTGGAAGCATCTGCAGACACTTGCTGGCGTGCCGAGGAATGTGCTGCGATGACCCACGCCGTGTAAAGGTCTTCCTCCTCCCCACCCTGGGCATCTAGAGTATCGCCTTTAGGTTCAAAATTTAACAACTTCTGACCGGACTCGCTGTGATCTTTATGTTTATCTTTTCTGAAGAACGAGCATCAAGAAAGGCGTTTGTTGTTTCCATTCTAGTGTCAAGCTCCCTCTACTGCGCCCAATCCCCGGTGTTCCTGCTGCCATGCTTCGCATATCAATCTTTTCAAACCTTTATTTACTGCATAGGATTGAGCAAGTCACTCATACCCCCTCCATTCATGGTCACGGGACTTTTCCTGCCAATTTGGAGGCTCTAGACGTTTACCGTCGTGCCATGCATGAGGCCTTGTCAAGGGGGCCAGCTGAGACCCCAGTTCATGGCCGAGGAGCTCAGTTTGATGACCTTTTATCTTTCTTTTTTCTTTACAGGTTCCCTACCGCCAACTCCCCCTCTCCCATTTCAGCCTGGGGTCCTGAGCCTGTGCGGAACATGACCCCTCGAAGCGTCTAATCCTAAAGAAACAGTGCGATAGGACGTTTTCTATGGTTTTTTCGCTACTTTCTGTACCTCCGTTACCTTCTCCTGTAGCTTCTGATATATACCGTGCGTCTTGAACTGGTCCTTAAGACGGTTTTGTAGGGAGACTGAGACCTTCTTCTTTACGTGCTCTGGTATTGAATGGGGTAAAATGCAGCCCTAGAATATATCTCTTGTTGCTGTAATTATCCTAGAGAGCTTAGGTACCTTGCCCTTAAGAAAGTCCTCCTCCTGTAAGACGTTAAAAAGAGTAGAGTATGTGCTATATGTGGTGCGCGACACCCTAACTACTAGGATTATCTAGTTGTGGTTCTTAGACGAGAGCTAATCTAGTGTGAGGACGCATTTATAGTGATTATTTAGACTCTTTAGCTCTAAACCCTTAATGTTATATAAGCTAACCCTAGCATAAAGGGTATAGAGTATCTGGAAATAACTGTAAACCTTTGGGTTGGATGCGGTATTAGTATAGTAGTGCTAGTACTCTTTGAGGATATGCTTGACTTTCTACCTAGGGACAAGTTTTGCTTTATTATTATGGGTAAATTGTATCTTTAGGGGCTTTCTACCCTGATTTATGCAGTCGTTGATCCTGTACAACCTTAGCCTTTACTGCCTATAAATAGCGTTAGTAAGGAAGCATGCCTCTAACCTTCTTGTAACGTCTTTACTTAAGCCGTTAATTACCTTAAACAACTTAGAGTATCTCGCTAGTTAGGAGTCTTCTAAATTGTAGTTTAATTTGTTGGATTTAGCGGTGTTTATCCTCTACTATAGCTCTACTACCTATTATTCTAATACTAGCCGCTTAGCTATATAATAAATATATATAATTATTTATAGGGTAGATATTATATTACTCTAAGCTTACTATTATTAACGAAGCACCTAGAAGTAAGCTATAATTTATATCTTAATATTACCCCCCCCTAGATATATTTTTATCTTATATCCTTTCTCTTCTAGTAGGTTTTAGGTATACTAAAGGGCATTCTTCTAGGTTTAAATAAGTTAGTTAAGGTATCTTATAGTCTTTATAACTAAGTTAACTAGTATTACTGTTGTATATAAATATTGTTTAATTCCTTTATAGTTAGCCCCCTAGTATAGGGATCTTGTTGCTATATACTAAATCTTTTTAACAAGCTACTATTTAAATGGCTGCAAACTTAGTTTAGCTTAAAAAGTACTACCTAGAGTTTAAATACTATCTACAGTATTTTAGTAATCTTAGTAGCAAGCCTCTATATTTATCTACTAGCAAAACTAGTTATTGTAATGTTTGTAGATAAAATCTTTAAGGTTGGAGAACTTTAGTATTTATTCTCTACTTTATAGTCCTAGAAGTATACTTGCTATATTAAAGGCGTTAACAACAACTTAGCGCTTGGCCTTAACTCTCGCCTTATACTTTATTGTTCTAGGGCGCAGGGAAAACCCACTACCAATGGGCTATATAAGCAATTATACCGCCGCGTAGATTTTTAAGCTTTTGGAACAACAATCTTAATCTCTTCTTCTACTCTATACCGTATATATCCTCTTTAATTAAAGCATACAAAATCTGTTTTTTAGCCCCAAACTACTATTTAACTTTCTTCCCCTTTTTTCCTTTACAGCGTTAAACGTACCTTCGGCGGCATTTAGTAAAGCAACAACCTAATATTGTTAAGTTCTTATTTTTACTAGTGTTTGCTCTATAAATTAAACATAGGTTTTTTTAGCTATTTTGCTTTAGTTCAATAAAGATAAAAATTTGGGAGAATAGCCTTTACTTATAGTTTATTCTTTTTGCTTTTATCGGGCCTTGGTAATTATTTAAAGGCTAGTAATTAGTACTTTGCTATTAGCAAAATCAAGCCTATAAATTCTCCTTATTAGTAAAGAATTACTTATTTTAAAAAAAGCATAAGTTAATTTTTTACCAAAAGACTTCTTTTTTAGTATACTCTCCGTGCTTTTTAACTATTTTAATTATTAGCTAAAAAATATATATACTATTGGGGATAACTTTTCTTAATATTTAAAGCTTTTAACAAGGCCCTAGTTTTTAACAATACTTTAATAATTCTAATCAAAAAGGTATAATACTCCTAATATATATTCAATATTGCTTCAATAATAATTAAAGCTTGGTGAAATAGTAGTTTAGTAGTTACTAAAAACTATTACTAACTTATAAAACTATTATAATTTAACTACTATTATAAACGCTTGAAATCCTAAGTAACCAAAGGAAATATAGAATAAATAAGCTGCTAGTAAGGCTAAATTAATTATTAAGTTTATGTATTTGTCTTAACAAGGCTATTATTGCTATTGAATATAAATAAAAACTTTTGGTTTTTGCTCTCCCAATAGACTAAACCTTAAACAACTAAGAGAAAAATACCCTTTTGTATTCTACAAACGCTTTAAAAACCTTTAGTTATAAACATTGCGCTTTTTTAATTAGATATCTCTAAAGACGATAGCTAACTCCGGAACCCCTTTCGTAGCTATTCCTCCTAGAGCCCTATTTACTAAAGATATTCTAGGATAATTATTCTTTTCTACTAAGGCGTTAAGCTTATTAAGTGCACCTTTTTTTATTTTAATTCTTCTCTATAAGGGTTAGTATAATAATCTTCTACCTTCTAATTCGCTTGCCGATATTAATAAGCAAGGTAAAGACCGATCTTTTAAGCGCTTTAAATATAAGAGCAAGGGACCCACTTAAGCTATCCTTTTTGTTCTCGACAACCTAGTTAAAAACATTTAAGGTTAACTTTTACTTTCGTTTATGCATCCACCTTAGGTTGCATAGCTATAGGGAATGTTTGATTAGGCCTAACATGCAGCTGGAATTGCTTTAATTGCTGTTTTTTTAACTTGGTTGCTACTATAATAAAGATAATAAATAAGTATAGTGTTAAAAGCTAGCGCAATATATTGCTATATATACTCTTTGCTAATCGAACATCTCCAAGGCGTTTTTATAAAAAAAGCCCTTTTTATCTTCTTTATGGGTATAAGCCAATTATCTCTATTAAGATTAATATCCCTACCTAGAGGGTATAAGCATAAAACCCAAATATATTTATAGAAAATACATTAATTTACTAGCTTTGATTACTACTAAATCTTAAAGAAAATATCTTAAAGGTACAAAATACTATAGCGGAATATAGGAAAAAAGCTGCGTTAAGGAATACACATAGGGGGTTTATAAAACCATAGCTGCTAGTAAAAAATAACCTTATATTAGTTATTAACAAATAACAAAAAACTAATTACTTATTTTTTCGCAAATTAACTTATCAATAGTTTAAACTTTTTATTATTAAGTTTATAGAACCTAACAATATATATAAGCTTTATATATTAAACAACGTTTTAATCAATAGTATATTTTCCTTGCGTAGGCTTAAAAAATTTGTTAAGTATAATGAAATTTAGAAGCCTAAAGTTTTATTTTTTTGGGCACTTTAATTTCTATTAATTAGGGCTTTAAACTTTAGAAAGGGAAATTTTAGTTAAGCTTTCCTAAACCCTATAGCACCTATACTCTTTATAAACATTCCAAACTATAATAATAATCTTAATTAATTCTAAAACTAATTAAATATTACTTTGCTATTAAAAGTAATGCTATAACAATTATTCTTAACGTTTATCTTCTCATTTTTTTTAGCATTTTTTAACTTTTCTTTAGGGTATTATCTATTAGTTATAAGATTATTCAATAAACTACCTATAAGTTTTACGCAACTAGACTAGTATATTAATATTTCTTCAACTACTTGTAATAATACTCGGAGAACTAAATATAAAATATTCTTTAGTTTTTAATTACTTTTCTTTAATTTCGTTTTTACATTCTTTATAGCGCTATTTTTATTCTTAACGTTTAAAACGTTAAAAGCTAGTGTATTATTTTATCCTATTTATATTAATATACTAATATATAAAACATTTATTTATATATTTTATTCTATACGCTTATTTTAATTTTTTAGCAAAAAGTATATATTTAATTAAAAGGCATATAATTAAAAAGTATTATTTTATTTACTATAAAAGGAGTTGTTAAAAATTTATTGTAGGCATTTAGCCCTTTGCATTAATGTTAATATCTATTAAATATTTTCATAGTTATAACTTCCTTCTTTTTATTTCTACTCTCGATGTTCCTTAAGCTTTAAGCGCCTAAGTTAAACCTTAATCCCTTTGATTTTCCTAATAGAAGCTTTATAGTACTTATTATAGTTGTATTGGGAGATAATTTAGGTAGTATTGCTAATCTAAAGTTTAAATAGTAGTATATTTCGAAAATTAGTTTAACAACTTGCAATAGTATTATTAATAATAGCAAAATTAGTAAGTTTGTTAAAGTAGCATTTTTGGCTCTTAATTGCATATATATAGTTTGTATAGGCATTTTTTTTAAATCCTTAGATTAACCTGCATTCAAAAAAGGGGACTATAACGGGTATACCTTAAGAAGAATATTATTTTATTTTAAATATATAATAGTTATATAGGGTTTTGTTTTAATGCTTTAGAGTAGCAATTAAAAAGCTTACAGCATAATATTTATCCTTATTGTTATAGATTATGGATATATACTTTCTATAGGGTAATTTTGCTATTTTCTTTATAAAGATATTATTAACGTTTTTTATTATAAGCTTATAGATGTTTTGCTAAATAAATTTAAAATTTTTATTTCTAAGGAGCTTGCTAAAAAACGCTATAAGTTTTTTTAAGGCTTTTTTAATTGTTTAAAAGCTAGGCAATATATTGGTTAATACCCTTTTCCTCGAGGTAATAAATATCTACGCCCTTAATAAAGATATAGTAAAAAGAATTCTTTTAAACCTGCCCAACTATAAGGTATTCTCTTTATTTAAAGTATATAATAGAATTACTATTGTAAAAAGCAATAAAGCTTTTGTAATTAAAAATAGGCTTGAAAGTTGTAAGGGTAAATAACTCTTGCTTTTTACTTTTCTTTTAATTGTTCTCTTTACTCTTTAGCTTAATAGGTTC
The DNA here is from genome assembly GCA_001702395.2 of Diaporthe helianthi. Classification (NCBI taxonomy): domain Eukaryota; kingdom Fungi; phylum Ascomycota; class Sordariomycetes; order Diaporthales; family Diaporthaceae; genus Diaporthe; species Diaporthe helianthi. Next base: position 28,079 of record MAVT02000530.1, read on the forward strand.
TTTATTTTTAAAAACAAAATCTAGGAACGCTTACCTTACTTACACTTTTTCGCCTAGGGATTGAATACTAGTAAGTAGAATAAATTTATCATTTATAAGATTATTCGCAAGATTGTTAATATCTATTTTGTTACCTGCTATTTTAATTAAGAAAGCTAGGTATAAATAAAAAAGTTTAAGTATTTTGTTA
>MAVT02000531.1:0-19061 GCA_001702395.2 Diaporthe helianthi
TAGCGTAAAAGTGGGCGACTCGTTGGGGTGGGCGACTCGTTGGTGTTTGACGTTACTTTTTATTACTTATATTATTATACAAGAGATGAAAACTTAGTTTTAAAGTTTAATAAAGAAGTAAAAAGTAATAGATAAAAGTAAATATTACTAGTAAATATAGCTTTATAAAGCGAGTTTAGGAATAAGTATGAAGACGTTGAAGTCTTTGTACGTAGCCTATAGGCTCGAGAAGAATCTGATAGCGAAGACGCCTAGCCTAATAAAGAACGGCGGGGGAAATACAGTTATAGCCGAAGCCTTAAATGAAATAAGTGGTGTTGTTCTTAATCCGTAGACAACTCGAAGGCGTTAGGTCCCTTCATACAGTGGTAAACGCTCAAAGACGTACGTACTTTAAAGCCTCGAATTCGCCACCTCTACTAGCTTTCTCCTGCTCGTTGAAGTTGTGATGCACTGGGGCGATGCTGTGATCTTCTTGTGCTCTGCGGTACCATTCTGATTATCATCCTTGCACCCCTGACTATGCCGACCCGGGCGTCCGCCTTGCTTCTCTTCATCAAGGCTCAGGCGAACTTCCCCGGCTTGAGCCTGATTCCTAATGAGACATAAACCGACTGATCACCCGTGAAGAAGTGGGTGTGAGCTCGACGGATGGCATGCCCTGCATATGCAAGACTTCACGGTCCTCCTGGAAGAACTGATGAGCCAATGCTGACCTCCACGGGCTTGTGATGAGGAACTTCATGTTGGCTTGGACGGTGGGGTCGCCGACGAGCCGGAGGACCTCTGCCAGGACGAACTGCGCTTCTTGAATGAATTCGTCGCGCTCGTAAATCACCATGCCGTCGATGAAACAGAACAATGTGATTTCGCTCGGCAGGCGACGGACGAGGAGACTGAATAGCTGGCAAAGTTGCTGAAGATCTCCTTGGCGGGCGAGGTCTGGGTGAAACTCCCAGGGAGCTGGTGAGATATTCATCTGAGGTTGCTGCTGCAGCAGTTGACAGGTGAAGGCCTGTATCAAGGCTCTGCCACCCATGAAGGCGTCTTCTTCCGCATCGGCATGGCAGGCGCAGAAGAATACAAGCGTCACGAAGCGAGCCGGGTCTGCAAGTGCCGCTTCGGTCAAAGTGGCAGTTAAGGAAGAGAGAGGCGACACGGTTCTGCTGCCGCGGAAGTCTCCATGGATGAGAAGCTTGGCGGGCTTGAGAAGCCTCATCCACTGGCTGAATGATACCGTTTGCACCACCCGGTCTGCCTTCTTCTTATCCCTCTGAGACAGTGTGTTATCCAGCTCCTTGACTCTGACAAGGTCCGAGGCGGATACATCTGGCACACCCAGGAAATGTAGAAGGGCTTGGGCTGTCCAGGTTGGGAAGCTTGGCGTGTACGGAGTGTATGATGGTGGTGTTTGGGGGGTCGGCAGAAGGGCAAGAGGGGCCGGGAGTGGCGAGACAGGACGCGGCACTATTTGAAGCTGATTCACTAGTGCAATAAGTTCTGCAGGAGAAGAAAGAGTTAGCAAACTGAAAATGAGATGGCTGTAGACGTTCAATGCAAATCACCTTGGCGTTCCCTCCTGTGTGTTGCGTCTTTTTGTTGCTGAATCTCGTCTCTTCTCCTCAACTCTTCTTGATGCTGCTTCCTATCTAATTCCTTCTCTCTGATGTACACCTGCATCAAGCTATAGATCGCATTTTTCGTGTCGGCAGAGTGTCTAGCAGCTTCAGCTTGCCCTTCTAGCAGTCGGTCCTCACGAGTGAGGATTTCCTGTATTGCAGTCCTCGTCCCCTCGTAATGTGAATTCTGTGCCTTTTGTATCAGGTAGTCGCTCCGCTTCTGGACTTCGTTAAAACTGTCGAGTAGCTCCTTTTGATAATCGCTGCCGGTAAGGATAGCTGCTGCGGCTTTTCGACCTGAATGAGGTTTCCCATATTAAATCAGATCATTATTCCCCGAGGGTCCCTTTACAGGTCGTCAAGATTGTAGCTCACCTAGACTCTTGACAAAGAATGCCATTGCCTGTTCCACAGCCTGAAAGATGGCCACAACCAGGGAGATTGACGCCTGTCTGACGTCGTAATCGCTCGGAAAGGTGGCAGCAAAGCTATTGATATTCGAAAATTTCTCTTCGAGATCTCTCAAGCGTGTCAAAATGTCCTGTCTTGTTTTTGCCGCTATGGTCACAGCTTGCAGAAGAAGACCAACCGTACCCACCACCGGTGTTGTCCATGGGTCTATGTCGGGCACCATCTTGGCAATATGCCTTATAACTGTTAGTGACCTCAAGTCCTGCTACGGGGCCTGGAATATTCCTGAAATATTGCTTCCTGGAGTATTCAAAAAAATTAAACAGCTTTGTATAGGGGCGATGAATGGTACTTACGTCGCAGGTTGGCTGAAGTTGTCGGCGACTTTGCGTCGTACGCGCTTAAGCGTTCCAGCGGTTCCCTCCTCACACGTATAGTTGTTCTGGGCTCCTTTCAAGCGAGAGCAAACCTCTTCCCATCCCCCAGTGTTTCGAATACCACCGCCTGACTTTGCCAGAACTTTTGGCTCTTCTGATTCTGTAGAAAGTCTTGCCATTGCCTCTGCGAAGATAGTGTTCCAAAATCTCATTGAATGTCCTTCGACATCTTCACAGGTCTGGGGAACTGCGACTTGGCCTGGAGGGGTCTGAGATCTGACTGTTGAGTCCGTTGTGAAAGATTGGCTGGCGGCACTTTCATTCAAGCTAGCAGGAAGTACTGGTATATATCGGCCTTTGCTGGTATCAAAAGCACTCGGGGCGTTGAGAAAAGCTGGGTCATGGTGTGGAAGACGCTCGTCGATGAAGTCAACTGCAGGCGATCGACCTTGAATATGACCTACACAATTAGACATGTCCATAGTGCTGAGAATCAGCCGCTTCTTGTGTAGACCCAAAAGCTTTTGAATGTTCCCTGCGCATAACAGCGTGCCAGTGTAGAACGACTCCAAGCACGCCTGTCCGAGGAAGCCGGTATCGGAACGAAGCGCCAACTGGTGTGTACCTAGGTAGCTCGAAATATCGATTACCATCCGTGCAATAGCTTTCCGAGAATGAGGCGCTGCAGCTACTCAATTTTCAGAGCGCAGGCACAGGGATCGAGGGCGTGTTGCAAGAAAAAGAAGCGGGTGGCTCTTGGGCTGTGGTTTCAGTGTGAGCAGAGCCTCATTTCTTCTCCTCTCGACGTGATGCGAACTGAAAGATAAGGCTTGTAGGCTAATCTCGATCATTCGCCAGAAGGACTCCTCGTGTTACACTACATACATATCCTAGGTTAGGTACAAACCATTTGTCATAACCTGCTTTCGAGGAGAGCTGCTCGAGTGGGAGGGGGGGTGGCTTGTTTGCCACACGGTTGCGGTGTTTATCACAAATGCCGCGCTACGTGTAGATGATATCTCTCCTAGTTTGACTCCATGAACCTCCTGTCCCATGCATGTAAGCATGACGAGCCTGAATCGGTTTAGCTATCGGAAATTGCCAGTGCTTGGGCTGTGAGAGTGGTGCTGGTGTCAATTGATCAGCAGGGATGTGGCACACCGGTGTAGATACTGACTGGATATAATTACTCCACGGCTCGACTTCCATGCAGGTAAGCGCTTGCTTCAAGCTGCCTGCTTCCCTCCTGTGCGTGGCTATGCCTTAGTGCAACACCATCAATTGATCTACAAAAGGTCTGTGGAACTTCAGTCTATCAGGCTGTCAGACTTGTTCACGCTTGTGTCCTCTAGTGCGCTGACACCTTGCGGGCCTTGGAAGTGCTTAAGATTCTACGGGCCACTCACTGGTAACATGTTCAACTGCCATTTCTGTGCTCTAATAACTTTGTTGGCCTTGGGTACTTGAGCCCCTATCTCAACAAGTCGTGCGCGAATTTCTCGGAAAACTTAGACTCATTTATGCCGAGCAACCTACTCATCAAGGTCCGACCGGCAAAGCACATGCATGGCCAACATGGACCAAGACTTGCCAGCAAATATGAGCTTCGGGGCAAAGTTGCCCATTGGCCCTACAAAAGCTGGGCCGACGATACCACCTCATGAGGGTGATACGTCCGCAGGGACAGTCACCGGAGGATCTGCTGAGAATGACGATGTCCCGGATGAAGCAAGTGGCAGCAAAACCGGTCCAGGGGCGGAAACTCAATTATGGATCCTGGGTAGAATCAGAAAGCTTCAAGACGAATTAGTCGAAGTTGAGAGGAACACTCGCTTGGAAGAAAAGCTCCAGAATTTTGAAAGTGCATGGGATGAGAGGCTCGAGAAGGTAGGTCGGGACTCAGAGCAAGAGGCTTGGGCGCGCCATCGACAATGGAGAGCTCAAAATTTTGCGAAGGACACTACAGCCTTCGCCGTTGGGAGGGAATGGGCTCATGGGTCGGAGGAGAGCTTTATATGGAACATGCTGGAATGGGAAAACCATGAAAAGCAACTCGTCGAACGCAGGGCGCAGTGGGAGGCAAAGAAGGGGATCGTACAGTCAAAAGGCGCCGACTCGCTCAAGCCAAGGCCACCTTGGCCGGAAGGTAGCCTGGGTCACCGTCCATTCCAGGCATCGGCCTTCTTGGATCCTTTCAGCGATCAGTCGAGATTCAATGACACACCTCAGGCCCGAGCCTACGATGCACAAGAGCAGACAATTCGGGTCCAGATACACGACGTTGTGCGCTCGAAACACGATGCGTTCTTAAGATGGAAAATGCATGCGAATATGAGGCCTCCAAAACCGCCAGAGTTCAGTTCCAAGGACGACATCATATGGCCCAGGCCTATCATGAGGTACACGCAGTGGACTATCTTCAAATACGGCGTTCCGTCAACGTTCTTGCTGGATAACTTTAAGAAGGATCATTATGTTATGGATGTGCTCGATGGAGAGCCCGACGTCACCATTTCGAGAATGCCATACGAGCTCGCAGTGCGAAAGTGGCAGATGGACGGGAGCGGAATACCTGCTGGCATCCCGACAGCTGCACGGGGACATGTGCCAGAGCGCATGAGACTTAATGGCCCTCATCTCCTCGAGATCTTAGAAATACTGGGTTCTCCGGCTTCTGGTGCCTTCGGGAGGATAGTTCTACTTCAGCCATACCGTATCCTTGTGTACTACGATGAGGGCATTCGAAGCCGATACATGACCCTTAAACAGAAGTTTGAGGTACCTGACAACAGTGGTGCTGTGCCGAGCGTGAATCCGCAAGTACACCATGAGATCACTGCCAGTGATGCTCCAGGCACGGAGCCCGCTCCAAAAGGCGACAATGGCGCAGGGTCTGAACAACATAGCCCGGATGCGATCGAACATTCTGGGGGCGCGAGAGCAATCCAGGAGTCTGAAGATAAGCCCAGTGAAGAGAGTGAAGACTCTAAATTCCCCCTTGCAAACACGACGACAGCGCTGGCTTATTTACACTGCCTCATCAATTTCATGGACACAACCATCTCGATCCGACGGAACTTTATACAAGGACCGGAATGCCGAAGGGTGCATTTCAGAGATCTATGGTACCTGTTCAATCCTGGAGACGAGATTGTTAGACGCGACGAGAAGCAAGTGTACAGGGTCATCGGGGTGGTGAATCCTAAGCACAACGCTGACCCCAAGAATATTTTCTTCAACTTTGATGAAAAGGACACCTCCAGATACTTCCACATTGAGTGCGTCTACGTGGACTTTGATGGAAGAAGGATTGGCCCCGTGGCCACTAAATTCATGATCAAGGCATTTGAAGGAGAGAGATCAGTCGAGTCTCTCGAAGTCTATCCTCTGCGGTTGCACAAGTTTGTAGCCCAAGCTGATCATGAGAGCAAAGGTCTCGCAAACTCTCCTGACCCGCAGACTCTGAGACAACTGTTGATCAGGAGAGGAAAGAAGTTCTTTCAAGCTTCACGGATGCAATTGGAAAACACCTTCTACGATGGCCCGACAGCAAGCGGTGATGAGGTTGAGAGTCAGGTTGTGGTCGACTTCGAAACGGCCTTGTCATCCGACAACAACTTTGAAAAGCATCTGGTCCCGCGCATCGGATCCCTCCTTGATGATACTGATGATACTGATGCCAGTTCCAGTGTAATAAGTGGTCCACTGGATTCTAACCTTACATCTGTCGTTTGTTCCGCCCCATGTTGTGAAGGAGAATTTGTGTGCGACGACGCTTTCGTGGACACTAGACGCAGGGAAGCTTACATTGACAGCCTGATACCGAAAAGTACGGGCAGCAAGCTGCCTTCCATCGTCATATATCCACGAACTCTCGATGAAGTAGATGGCGAAAACGCTCTCACAGATGACGAGTATCTCCTCATGAGCTACCGTGTCTTTGCGTTTGTGCTGAGAACTCGTAAATGGGGTAAGTTGTCAATCCTTTGCAGTCGATTTTCCCGTGCCTCCTATCACTTTTCCGTTCAAGGCTCTGTGTCAAGAGTAATACCAGGAGCGGGGCGGCCCTTATTTGCTGAAGGCAAAAAGGTGCATTCGCCATCCTTGGATCAAAGCATTGTTGAAGAGAGGAAAAAAAAGGGCAACTCAGGGTGTTGAGGCTCATGTTATCCTTTGTTTATGCAACGAACGCTTTAGTACGGTTACAGCTAACCTCCAAGATTAAAACTCTAGCTGAATTGGACCTCACCTATATGGAAGACGCGACGCGAAGTGACCCTCAATCACTCAAAACCGAAGAAATTCCCAGACTGGCCTTCGACCAATTGGAGTTGCCCCCGGGCCACAAAAATATTGTGCTGTCTCTCATATCTCAGCATTACCGCAATAAAGGCTCTGGGCGGCGCAGAATTGATCAGTCCGATATTGTGAGAGGGAAAGGCAAGCAACACTCCATTGACCCCACCCGAAACGTCCCGCAAGCCAGCTGACGTTGCCAAATATTTCAGGAAAAGGTCTCATCTTGCTCCTTCACGGTGCTCCCGGGGTAGGCAAGACAAGCACGGCAGGTTCGTACCGCGCGTAATTAAACGTGTTAATCTTAACATGCTTACGATACTTTGCGCAGAGGGAATCGCAGAAAAGTTCAAGAAACCACTTTTCACAATAACTTGCGGTGAGTGTTGGAAATTAATTCACACCCACTCAATTCACGATTTCGAGTTTGTCAACTAACATGTCGGTGAAGGCGATCTGGGATCGACCGCGAAAGAGGTGGAACGGGCGTTGGACCTGAACTTCAACCTTGCCAACCGATGGGGATGTATCTTGCTCCTTGACGAGGCGGACGTGTTCCTAGCTTCCCGGACTGATACTGATTTTGAGCGTAATGGACTCGTTGCAGGTCAGTATCGTTAAATAATGCTTCTGTTTAAAAGTGATCTATGCTGACTTCAAACTCGTATAGTTTTTCTTCGAGTCCTCGAATATTACGATGGGATCCTTTTCCTCACAACAAATCGTGTTGGTGTCATTGACGAGGCCTTCCGCAGCCGCATCCACATCAGTTTATACTACCCACCCTTGGGCTCTGACGAGACAAAGGCAGTATTCAATCTGAACTTGAAGCTCATCCAAGACCGATTCAGCAATGAAAACAGGAACATCCTGATTGAAAAAGACGAAATCATTGCCTACGCTCTGGATTACTATGAGAAAAACAACAAGGCCAGGTGGAACGGTCGACAAATTCGCAACGCTTGCCAGACAGCCCTTGCTTTAGCCGAGTTCAAGGCACAAGGGGAGAGCCATGAACGTTGGGACCCAAACGCCGATGTGCGCCTTGCAGTTGAAAACTTCCAGACTGTTTCGACGGCCTATCTCGAGTTTACAAAGTACCTCAAGCAGCTGTACGGTGTCTCTGAGGACGTCAGGGCGGCAGATCTCGGATTGCGAGCGCGTGATCTGAATCGGCACCCCCACGGTCAGCCTACACAGCCGACAGTATCTGGGAGTAGAGTTCCTCAGACTTACAGCGGTGGACTTGGAAATCCAATGCAGACAGTCCCGGGCCAGTCTTACCAACCTGTTTCTGTCGCCCCCATGAACCCAGGCTTCGGTGTACCACAGCCAACTCAGCAGGTTGCATACTATGCAAATCCTGCGCAGTTCGGCCCAGCCACGAGCAGTACGTTTGGGGCCTACGGTGCTCAAATCCAGCCTGTAACACCAGGTCAGACGCAGCAGCAGGGACAAGAATTCATGGGCGTCCAGTTCCAACCGGCACAGGCCAATGTCAACCAGCAACCGCAGCCATGGCAAGGACAGATGAGCCCGCCAAACTCTGCCATCTGGCCTCAGTCGTCCTCAGCACCGGCTCAGCAGGCCATGCCCGCGCAACAACCACAGCAGCAGCAGCAGCAGCAACCTACTCAAACATGGTACCCAAATGTGAATGTGCAGAACATGCAACCTGGTGTGGGACAGAATCCGCCTGGATCTTCGCTTCAACAGGGAGGTCAGTGACGGGAGTTCGGGAATATATAATTCGCACATCTCTAATGATAGAGGCATCAGAGCCAGCATCAAAGACAAAGGCTACTTCCGAGAAAAGTAATCTCGAGTCTGGGAAGAGGATCACGCCTCCTGCGTGGGATGAAATTGGGTATGACAGAGGCGCTGTCCTTTCGCTTGCTTCTTCCTTTTTCCCTCTTCGATTTTGTTATTTCCTCTATTTCCTTCGCTTTTTTCTTGTTTCAATTTTCCGGCTAGGGTAGATATTTTGTCGGAATGATTATCACCTAGATAGCTAAGCAGAATCTAGGGCATTTCATTAAGAACAGTCATTTAGTTATGGACCAAATGCAATGGTGCCTTTTTCTTTTTGGACAGTCTATCATATAGCTTTTGACTTGATCTCGGTTTGACTGGTTTCGTTCTTAGCTGTGGTTTTGTTCTCAATCCGTAGTCAGTGGACCCCTTCACGAACCACCCCCTTCAAAATCGTCGTTTCTCACCGAAAAGCTCAAATTTTACACTCGTATAACTAACTCTACAGAAACATTATAATTAGCTATTTAGTGGTGTTGTTCTTAATCCGTAGACGACCCGAAGGCGTACGGTCCCTTCATACAGTGGTAACTGTAAGTTTTACGCTAGTATAACGCCGCCTTTAACTATGGGTGAACGGTGGAATACTAGTAATTAGGGTCTGTTCTCACATTCCTAGCTATCTGCTAGTATTAAGAGAAACAACTATAAGAAGGAGGTTCTTTCCCCTTCTCGATAGATTCAGACAGACTTTAATCAATCACCTTTACACACCACTTTCTTACAGTAACGCTCAGAGACCCAGCTAATTGCAACTAAATCATGGCTTCATTTGATAGAAGACTATTCAAATCCTATCACATTTCTTTTGAATACATCGAGAAACGCAGCCGCTTAACTTGAGCAACACAAAATACAATACATAGGGCATCCACACGTCCCGATGCAACAGCAGAATCTAGTTCGAGTCAGTGATGCCTTCAAAAAGAACGACAGTAAAACGGTCGTCGAGAATCACTCACAGCAACCAGGTGGCCCATATGGTCTCAACCTCCCATGCCTCGCGCATCTCCCTTGGCCCAGGCCTCTTGACTACCTCCCATACCCGAACACACCTGTGGCGACATGTCTCGTGGCTCTCCACATCGTCTTCCGGGACGATTCGATCCTGGTTATTGGCAGGGTTTTCGTACTGCATCGGTTCCGTTCTCGAATACCCTGCAGTGATAATCGGAGAGTCAGGTGTGGTATTATGTGCCTCATTTCCATCGGCCTTGTTTCGCTCCTCGCCCTTATTCGTACTATTCTCCCTACTTCCGTTGGTCTGCGGTGAAGTAGACCTTCCTGGGGAGGCCACTGTTTTGCTGTGACCAATCTCGCCAGCGGGTGCCTCTGAAAGTTGAGAATGATACTCTTCGGTCGTGATATTTGGCGCCAGGCCCTTTGTGCTTGATTTTGATAGAAGGTCCAGTTCTAAAGCGTTGTTGTGTTCAGCCACGAAAGGCATATCCGAGCTTTTCGTTGTTCTCCCAGATTCCTGCGGGATTGCCAATGTGGCTGGATCATCACCGCTACTCCTCTGTTGTGCTTCCTCTAATGGGCTCTCCATGATTGTACCGTCGTCCATGCTGCTTGCGATCGACGGATAGATCACGAAATGGGTGCAGTCACCGTGTGCGATTCAAGAGGCGTGCTGGAGCATCAATTGATAGCCGTTCCGCACAGATGATGTGTGGTAATTTGAGTGGAAGAGCTCCAAGCCCACGACTTGAGCTATTGTGTTCAAGGGCATTCCGATAAATACGTGTGTCGATGCTTTATTTCGGTAGCAGCAAGCATTTGCAGCTCTGCGCAGGAGGCGGCACTCCGTCTGCACACAATTACACATTTACAACTCGAAGACGCCCCTGTTTGTGGATGCTCAGCTCTGTGTGGCGTCCACAGCTGAGCTTTTCTGGCACCTGGCAAGGGAAAGTCGCCTGCCTAGTGCTGACCGTGGCGGAGAGACGCGTTTGTAGCTATTGATCGGCAGTTCATCGAGATGCCCATCTCAGCCTCAGAACAGATGACCAGTTTGCTCTACTCCAACACTACGTTGCATGCTAAAGAAAGGCGTCACCAAGCGAGACTATGTTGTGAACAGCAAGGCCTGTGTTTTTTAGCCTTTTTATATGATCCCACTGCTCAAGTATTTAACGCTTTAGTCGAAAAGGTACGGTTTCACTTATGCTGCAGTTTAATGTGTTCTCTCACCCTTGGCACCACAATTTATGACTCCCGCGACAGGTTTCTACAAGAATGTCACAATGTGGATTCGAAGGAAATCCCGACACATACGGCCTAGGAGTCCGCCTCGGCGCGTATCTCTCCTGGGCATCGATCACCATAGCCTCGACCTTCTTCCCAAGCGCGCGAAAGGACCTACTTGACGCGCTGGTCATCTTCTCGATTGCGTTCTTTGCAGCGATCATCGTGGAGTCTCTCGATCCCGAGACGTACACCGTCGAGCTCATCATAATGGGCTACATCTTCTTCGGTGGCATTGTGACCACTAGCATATCTCTCGGGCAGGACGTCACACTTGGGGCTCTCCCAGGAGCTTCAAACCCCGTCAGCAATGGTGCTGCTTACCAGGCAATCGCAGACACTGGAAACTCATCTGCGAATGCACCTGCAGGAGCCCTTCCAGCGACCGCCAGCAGAGCACCAGAGGGTAAGGCCAACCCCTCCCTCTGGCGCGGAGTTGTCCTCGTTCTTTGCGTCGTCGGCATGGCCGCCCACACATTCTGGCTCTACTGGCTCGCAGACCCCTTCCGCGAAACACCCTGCGGGACCTGGATATTCCCCTGGGCCACAATACACGACAACTCGCTCCGCAAGGGACCCATAATAGTCTTTGGCCTCTTGTCTCTTGTGACCTTCCCAATGGCCTTGACCAGCCTACTTGGGATCGTGCTGTTCGGGCCAGACTCGTTGGCTATCCTGCAGGCTTTTGTGCTGAGGAAGCCCGCCAGGACAGTCGAGGACAGGGGGTGTCAGAGTTACAATCGTCGGATTTACATACTTGCGCAAAGGCTGAGAAGGCTGTCTCGTGGTGTCAAGAAGCGCTGGCCCAGGAGGTATAAGATTCTCAAAGTTTATCCTGCGATATGTCTCTGAGCGTTTACCACTGTATGAAGGAACCGTACGCCTTCGGGTCGTCTACGGATTAAGAACAACACCACTTATCCTGCGATACAATTTACGGCAATACTGGACACTGATACGTTCTGATAGGGTGCTAAAGCCACTTGTTGTCGTAGCAAGTGTTCTCGCCTTTGTTTTCACCGTGTGCGGCATCGAGCTGATGATCCTAGAAAATGGGATCCGTGGAGCAGACACGCTGTCTGCTCCTGGGCAGCTCATTCCCTTCATTATAGGCATTGCAACGTTGGCAAGGCTTATATACGTCGTCTTTTTCCACAACTTTGATTTGCCACCACTTATCTGGGGATTTTCAGTAAGCATCGAGTGCATTCAAGTCGACGAGATAGACATGGATGTATGGCTGATCTATGACTTTTGACAGTTTGGGATCGAATCACTAGTAATCCCGCAGGCCAGGATCAGACAATATCAACCGAGTGCATATTCGCATGCATGAACAATTCAAAGTTCAAGCACCAAACCCAAAGCCAATACTGGTAACGCTGAAGGATTCTGGCAATCTAAGTTATATATCCCAGTAGGAGAATACAAGCCCCAAGGAGACTGGAATATGAACAAGCCAGGTGTCTGAGACCACGTGAGTGCCTTGAAGTTTTGAATGGCGACGCACCACTAATAAAAATGCTATTTCTGAAGGGTGACCTCTCATGATGTTCCTCGAGTTACCTAGGCAAATAAATGTTGTAAGTTAGTGTCCAGGAATCGCAGAACCAAGCAGGCTCCTTGGCACTCATTTTAGTTTGTACCAGTACTGGGGTTGCCCTGGCGTCTTAGTGTAGTGTAAGTGTGACCTTCCGAGGTTCTCCAAAACGTCATCTGCCTTTGGCGTGGGGGCCGCCGACGTGGGGAGCTCAATCACTCGCACACCAAGCCGACGAAGCTCACTGCAAACCAACCCCCCAGAGCGTCAGGCCTTAGATGGAATGGTGGTAGCAGCAAGAAAAAAGACCCCATGCACTTCAGTTTTACCCAGCTCCTAACATGAGCGCCTTAAAGCCAGCCCGGGGCGAACGGCAACCCCTCCTGAGGGAAGTCCCTCCTGTGCCGATCCAAGAAGGCAGCGGCCCTTCTCCCGATGATCTGTGCCACGCTCACGAGCACGACACGTCTCACCCGCGAACGACCAGCACAGCCGCCAAGATCCTGGCGACAACAACCTCCTTCCTCGTGTTGGGTACGTACAAGACATCACCACATACGCTGAGGCTGACCCCCTCGAGGCTCCCCCCCATCTTCTTCTCCCCAACTCCAGGGCTAACACCCCCCCCACCCAGGCATGCTCATCTCCACCCCAGGCGTCGTCCTCCCACACCTAGAATCCCACTACCACCTCACCGACGTGCGCGCAAGCCTCGTTTTCCTCGTCGCCCCCTGGGGCTACCTCGCAGGCGCCTACCTCAACGACCCGCTGCACCGCCGCCTCGGGCAGCGGGGGATCGCAGCCATCGCGCCCATCTGCCAGGCCATCTTCACCTCGCTCGCGGCGACGTTCCACGACCCGCAGGGCGCAGGGTTCGAGGTCTTCCTCGCCGCCACCGTGTGCGGCAACGTCGGCGCGGGCCTGGTGGACGGGTCGTGGTGTGCGTGGGCCGGCGGGCTCGGGGGCGGGAGGCGGAATTTCGTGCAGGGCTTGTTGCATGGGTGTTTTTCTGTGGGCGCTGGGTTGGGCCCGTTCCTGGCGGGTACGTTGTTTTCGGTCTATCAGCGGCCGTGGTGGGAGTGGTACTATGTCCTGCTCGGCGCGGTGGTGTTGCAGGCTGTGGTGCTGCTCTGGGTGTTCCGGTTCGACGACGGGGCGCGCTACCGGGACGCTCTGGTTGCGCCCAAGCTGACTTCCGGGACGACGACGATCGACCGGGCCTCGGCCGCGCCGCCGTCTGCTGCTGCTGGGCGTGCTGGGGCGGGCGCGTTGAGATATGCTGTCACCTGGATATGCGCCGTCTACTTCCTGGTCTACGTCGGCACCGAGGCTGCGATATCCGGCTGGGTTGTCACCTTCATGCTCCGGGCGCGCCACGCCTCGACATATGTCGCGAGCCTGTCGTCCTCGGGCTTCTGGATCGGCATGGCTGTTGGCAGGCTGCTCCTCGGCCTCGTCACGGACAAGGTCGGGGTTCGTGTAGCTGCAACAGTCTACGTGATTATCGCCATAGCAGCTCAGGCGGTCGTGGCCGCCGTGGACCTCGCCGCCGTCTCTATTGCCGCCGTCATCGTCGTGGGGTTCTTCCTGGGGCCCTTGTTCCCGTCCGGCATCGTGGTGCTTGCACGCCTACTGCCCAAGGACCTACATGTCGGCGCCGTGTCGTTTGTTGCCTCGGTTGGCCAGTTGGGAGCGGCCTTTGGCCCGTTCGCCATGGGCGCCCTGGTGCAGCTGTTGGGAATCCGGACGTTTCAGTTCTTCATCCTCGCATTACTCGTGGTGGCGCTGCTGATCTGGCTCATGTTCCCGAGATTACCCCATGGTGAGACAGACAGTGACAGCCCGGGAAGTACCGAGTCTACGGGGCCTTGATCTTGTTTCTAACCCTTGAAGAGGAGGAGGGTCTTGATGCTGGTGGGTTGGCCATCCAAAACTCGCGATTCGGAGCCTTCTCCCGTTCAAATGTTCACATCTAAATTTGTACTACCCGGGCGCCTTACAAACGGCAACACGGGAAGATGTAAAGACCCGTCCCGTCGTAGGGCATAAACAACCGCGCGCCCCTGTCCAGAACAACCCTTTTCTCTATGTAAGCCTTGCCCAGGAACCGGGCCAGCTTACCTTACCAAGCCTGAGGTTCAATGCCAATTTCCGCCAGATAGGTTATCCAGATCCACCGCCAAGCACATCGCGAGTGAAAGCATGTCATAAAGCCGGAACGGGGCCCGCTCGCATGATGCAGGCCTGCAACATGTGGTGAGCCCGTTGATTCCTTCTGCACGACCAGCTGCAGTGGAGACCACAGCGCCGAAAATACACATGCGTGTCTCGGCGCCAAGCTGTTTGACTCGCCACGAACGACTCGCCGCGAACCCTTCACGGCTACCAAGCATGACGGACTAACAACCTGACATTATAGTAGTATGTTTGTGCAGATCATGGTTCGTCCAGACCACCCACCCGGGGCACTATATATATAAAGTCAGAGGGAAATCTCATACGTCAGCACGGTATGAGTTGATGCATTGCTGAGAAGCAGAGGTTCCTACCCGACACTCGTTTTTGTTTTATACATTCTTGTCTTCTTTACTTTTTGCGCCTCGATACCCAAACTTTCTCAAGTTGATCTTGCCCCTGGGGTAACAAAGTCCGTACGCTATTCTATCAATGCGTCTGGGCGGAACCTGCAGGAAAGATTCTGTATAAACAAGAACCAAGCACGATCAAGGATGCCAGGCCTCACCAAGGCGGCGGCCCTCGCGGCGGCCCTGGGGTCCCAGGCCTTTGCGCAACGAACTAAATTCACCTTGACACACCCAGACCTCGCCAACTTTACCGTGTACGACGACAGCTTTTATGACGTAATCGGCGCGAGCGCCTCGATCGAGCTCCTCTACAACGCCACGGAGCCGCTCTTCCACGAGGGGGCCGTCTACGTGGCGGCGGCGGACACGCTCTTTGTCAGCTCGAACCGCATACCGCTGCCGGATGGGCAGACCGACGACAGCACGTCCAACCAGATGATCAAGCTGTCGGCCGTGACCAACGTGTCGGCGCCCATGACCCAGGGGGGCGGCCCCGGCTCGCCCATCACGGTGCAGCCGGTCGACACGTCCAGCATCGTGCTCCCCAACGGCGGCGTGCTGAACACGGGGCCCCGGGGCGAACAGAATGGCATCATCTTCACGGCGCAGGGCAGCAAGACCAAGCCGGGGGGCCTCTTTAGCATCCCCGACCCGGTGGGGAACCCCAACGTGTCGGTGCCGCTGGTGACGTCGTTCATGGGGCGGCCCTTCAACTCGCTCAACGACGTCGCCGTCTTGAGCGAGATTGACGGCGAGACCTTTTGGTTCACGGACCCGTCCTACGGCGCCTCCCAGGGCATCCGCGACCCGCCCCAGCTGCCCAACCAGGTCTACCGGTTCGACACGGCCACCAACACGACGCGCGTCGTCGCAGACGGGTTCCAGCAGCCCAACGGGCTCGCCTTCTCGTTGGACTTTAACGTGCTGTACGTTACGGACGGGAGCGCGTCGTCCGATAACCCCGCCGGAACCGCGACGATATACAAGTACGACCTCGCGTATAATCAGCCGGGCACGTTCCTCGCCAACAGGACCGTCTTCGCGTTCGCGCCCGAGGGCATCCCCGACGGCATCAAGGTCGACCAGAAGGGGAACGTGTGGTGCGGCACGGGCAGCGGCGTCTCCGTGTTCAACAACATCGGGGAACTGATCGGGGAGATTACGGTCAAGGGCGGGGCGTCCAACTTTGGGTCGGCGACCTTTGGGGCTTTTAATGGCGAGAGGACTATCTTTGTGCTTGGCGAGACGCTGTTGTGGAGGGTCAAGCTGTGGATCGAGACTGGTGTTGCTTCTTCATGAGGGATGAGATGCTGTCTCCCCGGGTCTTATAGGAGGATGGGGAGAGGGGGATGGGGGTTCTTTGCCAGGAAGAATTGACCGCCCCAGACCGACCTTGGCTGACCTGCCTTCCTGGGTTCAAGTTTGTTTTGCCGCCGTGCATGACATTCAAGCATGGCCATGGGAGAGTCGGAGCACTGCATGTGTAATGACGGGATATGAATGAGGCGGGCCGGGAACCAACCCCAGCAGCCTGAGACCAGAGGACTGGCAGATCGACTGCACGAACTTCACACCGAAGTGGGTTTTAGGACAAACATGCTCGTGTGCTAAGAATGGGCCGTCGGGTGGTTCTGCCCCGAAAGGGTAGAATGTTGTTCTGCTGGGGGTTCAGCATGGTCGGTCAGTCACATTCTGGGCCGAAGAGGCTCGCACATGTTCCGAGGTCAGGTGGTGGATGGCGCCGATTAAATTGCGATGCCAATTCGGGCAAGGCGACTCGACACGAGCCTGGGCTTGGCACGCCCCGGTGCCTTCCAGGAGATGTGATGTCCAAATTCGGATGGATTGTGGTGTATGTATGGTATGGTATATAGCAGATGAGTGAGTGAGTGAGTGAGTGAGTGTATATAGAGTAAATACATATGTACCTGGCAAATGCTAGACATGTCAATGTTGGTCTATCCATTCCATTATACTGCACGCATCACACTCAATTGCATCTAAGATCTGCTGCATCTCACAGAGACCCACCCACCAGTAGATTCCAGTAACCCCAAAACATGTCAAGCCCCAAGCTCCAGGGCTAGAAATATGGGATGAGCTCACTGTCGCCGCCCATGGATGGTCAAACACTGGCTCAATGTTTCAACACAGCACACCTTCTCTGAACCAGACAAGGCATGGCAGCGGTCGTCAATGCTCCCTCTGTCCTCCTGCAGGTGATGCTGTTCGCCAATCCCCCCCCTGATGTGGTCAAAGGTGGGATGATCAAGCCAGTCGATCCCCCAGATCTCAGATTTCACCAACTTCGGAAGAGGGCGAATGGTGCCCTAAACTCATACTCCTACACTGATACAGTACGCTAGACTCGCACTCGGATGATCCCCGTCTTGTCTCCCCGTGCGGGCCCCCCAGCACCTGCAGCTCAGCTTAAACCAGGCTAGCCTACGGGAGGCCCGCCCCTCATTCTCGCATTTCCCCTGAGCTCTGCCGACGCTAGGGTGATGTGTTAATGTAGCAACAGTGAACTGATGGGGCAGTTGGGGGGTGGAGGGGGAGGAGTGAGTCGGGACCAAACCAACACTTTAAGGCTGAGGCTGTCGGCGCCATCGGACAACGCCCACCAGCACCAGACAAGAGACAAACAGACACTTATTTGGACGACCAGGCTAATCGTTTAGACTTGAGAGAGAGAGTTGGAGGAAACGTTACGGCTCGTTGACCCGCTCGACACATTTTAATGCAAGTGTCTTCCCTGCAAGCTTTAACTCTGCCCTAAGTTGCAGTGAGTGTGCTTCTTACATCAACCCAAGCTTATCTTTTCGCCCTCTCTCGCCAGACAGACAGACTCCCTAGGCCTCTAACTCTGACCTGGCTGGCTTTGCCTTGGCTTGCTCTGCTTACTGGCCGATCAACTGCCGCATTGCCCCAAGTGCTCTTTTTTTGCCTTTTTGGATGTTGAGACTTTTCAAAGTTAATCCAGCCGATGAGACGACAAGACACGATTAGCACGAGCAAATAAACTCGTCGTGCTGCTGCTACTTGTATCGTATCATTGCCCCTCAAGGCATATTCGGCCAAGTACCGAGGCCCTGGGCTGTAACTTGCGGGACCAAAAAGGCGCCCACTCGCTACGCCTGTAAGTTTACGAAGTCAACCTACTTCTAGGTTGTGCCGGTGCTCATTCTCACCTCAATATCACACACATCAAGACGCTTGGAGTCGGCCGTTTCAGCCTTGTGCCGGACACAACCCCCCCACCCTCCTTCTCCAACAAACCAACAAGACTACTCTCCCCCCCGGTCGATTTGAGCAAGTCTGTTCACGTCAGACGACACTGCAACATTTCCTACTGGGCGGACAGAGGACTGGTTTCTCGGAGGTAGTGTCGTGGTCGTGGTCGTGGTCGCTGTCGCCGTCGTTGTCGACATGACCAGACAGCGTCCATCATAGACTCACCCTCATCAACCCACTCTCACTCTCACTCTCACCCTCACCCTCACCCTCACCCTCTCATCTCCCCGCCAGGCGTCACATGCGCACCCTCACCTCCCCGAAACGGGTATGAAGAAGCGTGTGGCCATACAGACGCCCCGAGGCATCCGGTACCCAGGAGGCCCGCCCTCCCCGCGCCGCAACACAATGCTGCGCTCCCGCCAACAGACATACACCTTCGTCGCCGGCGTGTTAATTCTCTACGCCCTCTTCGCCACGACGCGCACCTTCCTGCCCGTGGCAGAGTTCCCCATCAACCTCTCATCATCAGACATCGAGCCGCTGTCCTCCTTGGCCCCCTCCTACGACAAGGCCACCCTGTCCGTCACAGACGATGGCGACTGCCCCGAGTACGGGCGCTGGGCTGCCCACCCGCACGAGCCCAGGTCCGAGGGGAGGTACAAGCTGCCGTACCAGAGGCCTGCGCCGGGGTGTAGGAAGATTGTCGTCCCTGAGGTCGAGGAGGCCATCCAGAAGATGAACGGGACTATCAAGGACCCGGATCTGTTTAGGTTGTTTGAGAATTGTTTTCCTAACACGCTTGACACCTCTGTGATGTGGACGGGCGTGTCCGAGACCAACTTGCAGGAAGAGGTTTGTGACCCCCTTTTTGCCATTGTATAGGTACTTGACCAACCTACTACTGAACTCGGTTCAATGCTGACACTCTGCCCCCCCC